>PVIU01016552.1:0-44650 GCA_004026605.1 Ondatra zibethicus | reverse complement strand
CTTTAAAGAAGAGGTGAAAAACTCCTTTAAAGAAAGGGATGAGAAAACTAACAAAAAGTTAGAAGAAATGAATAAATTCCTCAAAGATACCCTAGAAAACCAAGAAAAAGCAATCAAACAGGTAACAGAAACAGTTCAAAACTTGAAAACTGAAATGGAGGCAATGAAGAAAACACAAACCGAGAGATGGCAGGATATGGAAAATCTGGATAAACGAACGGGAACCACACAGACAAGTATAACCAACAGAATACAAGAGATAGAAGAAAGAATCCCAGACGCTGAAGATACGATAGAGAAAATAAACTCATTGATCGAAGAAACAACAAATCCAAAAAATTCGCAACACAAAACATCCAGGAAATCTGGGACACCATGAAAAGACCAAACCTAAGAATAATTGGGATAGAAGAAGGAGAAGAATTCTGCTCCAAAGGCCCAGAAAATATATTCAACAAAATTATTGAAGAAAACGTTCCTAACCTAAAGAAGGATATTCTTATGAAGGTTCAAGAAGCATGCAGAACACCAAATAGTCTGGATCAAAAAAAAATCCCCTCGCCATATAAAAATCAAAACACAAAACATACAGAATGAAGAAAGAATATTAAGAGCCACAAAGGAAAAAGGTCAAGTAACATATAAGGGTAAACCTATCAGAATTACACCTGACTTCTCTATGGAAACCATGAAAGCCAGAAGGTCTTGGATACATGTGCTGCAGAAACTAAGAGACCATGGATGCAAGCCCAGACTACTATACCCAGCAAAGCTTTCTTTCACCATCGATGGGGAAGACAAGATATTCCAAGGTAAAAACAAATTTAAGCAATATATAGCCACAAACCCAGCCTTACAGAAAGTACTAGAAGGTAAACCACAACTAAAGGAAGCAAACAACACCCATAATAACACAGACATCTAACAACCCTACACCAGCTCAACTCAAAGAAGGGAGACACACAAACCTACTACCAAAAAGAAAATAACCGGAATTAACAACCACTGGTCATTAATAACGCATAATATCAACAGACTCAACTCACCTATAAAAAGGCACAGGTTAAGAGAATGGATACAAAAACAGGATCTGACATTCTGCTGTTTACAAGAAACACACCTCAACCACAAAGACAGATATTATCTCAGAGTAAAGGGTTGGGAAAAGGTTTTTCAATCAAACGGCCCTTATAAACAAGCAGGTATGGCTATACTAATATCGAACAAAATTGACTTCAAACTAAAATCAATCAGAAGAGATGGAGATGGACACTTCATACTCATAACAGGAAAGATTCCTCAATCCTGAATATCTATGCTCCTAACATAAAAGCATCCACATATGTAAAAAAAAAATTACTAGAACTCAAAGCACACATAAAACCCCACACACTAATAGTAGGAGATTTCAACACTCCTCTCTCACCAATGGACAGGTCAACCAGACAGAAACTTAACAAAGAAATACGAGAACTAACAGATGTAATGAATCAAATGTATTTAATAGACATCTATAGAACACTCCACCCAAACAGGAAAGAATATACCTTCTTCTCAACATCTCATGGAACCTTCTCGAAAATTGATCACATACTCGGTAACAAAGCAAACATCCACAGATACAAAAAAGTTGGAGTAACCACCTGTGTCTTGTCAGATCACCATGGAGGAAGTTAGAATGTAACAACAATTCCACCTCCCAAAAACATACAAATTCATGGATACTGAACAGTCACCTACTGAACCACTCCTGGGTCAAGGAAGAAATAAAGAAAGAAATTAAAGTCTTCCTTGAATTCAACGAAAATAAAGAAACAACATACACTAACCTATGGGACACTATGAAAGCAGTGCTAAGAGGAAAGTTCATAACACTTAGTGCCCACATAAAGAAAACGGAGAAAGGCACACATTAGTGACTTAACAGCACACCTGAAAGCTCTAGAAAAAAAAAGAAGCAGACTCACCCAGGAGAAGTAGAAGACTGGAAATAATCAAACTGAGGGCTGAAATAAACAAAATAGAGACACATAAAACAATCCAAAGAATCAATGAAACAAAGAGCTGGTTCCTTGAGAAAATCAACAAGATCGACAAACCCCTATCCAAACTAATCAAAAGACAGAGAGAGAACACTCAAATTAACAAGATCAGAAATGAAAAGGGGGACGTAACAACAGACACTGAGGAAATTCAAAGAATCATTCGGTCTTACTACAAAAGCCTGTATGCCACAAAATTGGAAAATGTAAGAGAAATGCACAATTTTTTAGATAAATACCACATACCGAAATTAAATCACGACCAGGTGAACAATTTAAATAGACCTATACATCGCGAGGAAATAGAAGCTGTCATCAAAAACCTCCCAACCAAAAAAAAAAAAAAAAAGCCCCAGGACCAGATGGTTTTATTGCAGAATTCTACCAGAACTTCCAAGAAGACCTAATACCTATACTCCTTAATGTGTTTCACATAATAGAAACACAAGGGTCATTGCCAAACTCTTTTTATGAAGCTACAATCACCCTGATACCAAAACCACACAAAGACACAACCAAGAAAGGGAATTATAGACCAATCTCACTTTTGAACATTGATGCAAAAATTCTTAATAAAATACTGGCAAACCGAATCCAATAACACATTAAAAAAATCATCCATTATGATCAAGTAGGCTTCATCCCAGAGATGCAGGGCTGGTTCAACATACAAAAATCTATCAATGTAATCCATCATATAAATAAACTGAAAGAAAAAAAAACATATGATCATTTCATTAGATGCTGAAAAAGCATTTGAAAAAATTCAACACCCCTTTATGATAAAGGTCTTGGAGAGATTAGGGATACAAGGATCATATCTAAGTATAATAAAAGCAATATATAGGAAGCCGACAGGTAACATCAAATTAAACGGAGAGAAACTCAAAGCGATTCCACTAAAATCAGGAACAAGACAAGGCTGTCCACTCTCGCCATATCTCTTTAATATAGTGCTTGAAGTCCTAGCAATAGCTATAAGACAAAATAAGGAGATAATGGGGATTCGAATTGGAAAGGAAGAAGCCAAACTTTCATTATTTGCAGATGATATGATAGTGTACATAAGTGACCCCAAAAACTCTACCAAAGAACTTCTACAGCTGATAAATACCTTCAGTGATGTGGCAGGATACAAAATCAATTCAAAAAAATCAATAGCCCTCTTATACACAAAGGATAAAGAAACAGAGGGAAATCAGAGAAACATCACCTTTCACAATAGCCACAAATAGCATAAAGTATCTTGGGGTAACACTAACCAAGGAAGTGAAAGATCTATTTGACAACAACTTTAAGACCTTGAAGAAAGAAATTGAAGAGGATACCAGAAAATGGAAGGATCTCCCATGCTCCTGGATTGGTAGGATCAATATAGTAAAAATGGCAATTCTACCAAAGGCAATCTATAGGTTCAATGCAATCCCCATCAAAATCCCAACAAAATTCTTCATAGACCTTGAGAGTACAATAACTAACTTTATATGAAAAAACAAAAAGCCTAGGATAGCCAAAACAATCCTATACAATAAAGGAACATCAGGAGGCATTACCATCCCTGACTTCAAACTCTATTACAGAGCTACAGTAATGAAAACAGCTTGGTATTGGCATAAAAACAGAGATGTTGACCAAAGGAATAGAATCGAAGACTCGGATATTAATCCACAAACCTATGAACACCTCATATTTGACAAAGAGGCTAAAATTATACAATGGAAGAATGAAAGCATCTTTAACAAATGGTGCTGGCATAACTGGATGTTAACCTGTAGGAGAATGAAATTAGACCCTTATCTATCACCGTGCACAAAACTCAAGTCCAAATGGATTAAAGACCTCAACATAAATCCGACCACACTGAACCTGATAGAAGAGAAAGTGGGAAGTGGCTTGCAATGCATGGGCACTAGAAACCACTTCTTGTGTAAAACCCCAATGGCACAGACAATAAGAGCAACAATGAACAACTGGGACCTCCTGAAACTGAGAAGCAAAAAGCAAACTGTAAAGCAAAAGACACAGTCATTAAGACAAAAAGGCATCCTACTGAATGGGAGAAGATCTTCACTGACCCCACATCAGACAAAGGTCTGATCTCCAAAATATACAAAGAACTCAAGAAACTAGACATTAAAATTCTAAATACCCCAATTAAAAAATGGGGTAAGGATCTGAATAGAGAATCCTCAACAGAAGAAGTTGGAATGGCCAAAGATAATTAAGGTCATGTTCAACTTCCTTAGCGATCAGGGAAAAAAATGCAAATCAAAACAACGTTGAGATACCATCTTACACCTGTCAGAATGGCTAAAATCAAAAACACCAACGATTGCCTATGCTGGAGAGGATGTGGAATAAGGTGAACTCTCATCCATTGCTGGTGGGTATGCAAACGTGTGCAACCTCTTTGGAAATCATTGTGAGGTTTTTCAGGAAATTGGGAATCAACCTACCTCAGAATCCAGCAATACTACTCTTGGAAATATACCCAAGAGAAGTCCAATCATACTACAAAAGCATTTGTGCAACTATATTCATAGCAGCATTGTTTGTAATAGCCAGAATCTGGAAACATCCTAGGTGCCCCTCAATGGAAGAATGGATCAAGAAAGTGTGGATTATATACACATTAGAATACTACTCAGCGGTTAAAAACAATGACATTTTGAATTTTGCATGCAAATGGATGGAAATAGAAAACGCTACCTGAGTGAGGTAACCCAAACCCAGAAAGACGATTATGGTATGTATTCACTCATTAGTGGACCCTAGCCATAAAACAAAGGACACTAAGCTTATAGCTCACAAGCCCAGAGAAGCCGAATAGCAAGGTGAACCCAAAGAAAGCATATACAGATCCTCCTGGAAATTGGAAGCAAACAAGATCACCAGGCAAAAGTTGGAAGCATGGGGGAGGGGATAGAGGTAGGGGTAGGATGGGTGAGGGAAGGGGAGAGGGGGAAGGAGAAGGGAGAAGGGAAGGACTGGGGAGAACTTGGGGGAATGGGAGGGTGGAGATGGAGGAAAGGTGGATATTGGAGAAAGGAATAAGATATCTACAAAAAGGGAGCCATTTTAGGAATGGCAAGATACTTGGCCCTGGAGGGGATCCCAGGTGTCTACGGGTATGTCCCCAGCTAGGTATTTGGGCAGCAGAGGAGAGGGTGCCGGAACTAGCCTTGTCCCAGAGTCACATTGATGAATATCTTGATCACCACCATAGTCATTTTGCCCGATGGAAGGAGGTAGAGACAGAGACAAACATTCACATCAGAGCAATGGACTGAGCTCCCAAGGTCCAGTTGAAGGGCAGAAGGTGGGAGAAGATGAGCAAGGAAGTTAGGACCGTGAGGGGCTGCTCCACCCACTGAGACAGTGTGCCTGAACTAATGGGAGCTCAGCAAATCCAGATGGACTGGGACTGAACGAGCATATGATCAAACCGGACTCTCTGAATGTGACAGCCAATAGAGGCAGACCGAGAAGCCATCAATAATGACACCAGGACCTATCTCTTCTGCATGTATTATCTTTTTGGGAACCTAGTCTTTTTGGATGCACACCTTCCTAGGCCAGGATGGAGGAGGGAGGGCCTTGGACTTATCATAGGGCAGGGCACCATGCCCTCTTTTAAGGAAGCAGGGGGAGAGAGGAGGGGTGGGGAGGAGTGGGCGGGGACTGGGAGAATGGGAGGAAATGTAAAAAAATATTTTTTGAATGGAAAAAAATAAAAGAATATGGAAAAAACCAAAAAAAAAAAAACAAAATAGAAATGGATGTTACCATACAAGTAAACACTCAATAAAGCTTTGATGTCATCCTCCGAAGTGATGTGGTATGTTTTCTTCAGCATGGAGGGTAAGAGAAGCAATGCAGGGCAGAGACTATAATCATTTATGCTCGCAATGTTATGAGAGTAGACTGACAGGCACCAGGGTATGGAAGCATATTGGATGCTGTAGGTCTGAGGAAATGCTGAAGGAAGACCCCAGACTCAAATAGTATGTAAGAATGAAGGGCGTTTATTATACCAGCATGCATGTGGGGGTCCTTCATCTGTACAAAGTGGCGACGACTCTGAGAGGAACATGCAAGCTCCTTTTAAGCATAACTAAGGGAAGTTTCAGGGACCATGAGGGCATCTCAAGAATAATTGGATAAGCAGGCAGCAGCTGCATTAGTATATTTCTAATTGGCTGAGTTTAGCCTTTTCACTTTTGGACACATCTGCATAAGTTTAGAAGTGACTAAGAAGGAGGCTGCTGGGTTTGTTCTTGAAATACTATGAGGCTGTCTTAGGCCCTCGGTGTTCTTTTTCTCCCTCGACCCTGAATGTCAGGGCCTTGTAGATAAATGGCCCTTTGCTGGAAAAGATACCTGTTTTGTCCTTCTCAAAGAGCTGCATCTTAAATTCAGTTGTAAAAAGTAGGCAAGTTTAACCCCTTTAATGGTTAAGGTTATTAACTATTATCCCTGAGTGTCCATTGTTATTGAGGTTATGTTCTTTCTGGCTCAGTCATAGGATGCATAGAAAAATAACAGTGCAGGATTTTTTCCTTTTGTTGAAAATAGATCTTTTCTTCCATTATATATCCTGATTACAGTTCCCCTCCCTCTACTCCTCCCAGCTCCTCTCCACCTCCTCTTCTATCCATATCCATCCCCTTTCTCTCTCTCATTCATAAAGAAAAGGCTTCTAAGAAAATATAAAAAAATAAATGTAATAAATTGAAACAAAATCCATTACGTTGGAGTTGGATAAAGCAAATCAACAGAAAGAAAAAAGCCCAAGGGAAAGCCCAAGAATCAGAGACCTACTTGTTTGCACACTCAGGAGTCCCATACAAACACTAACCTGGAAGCCAGAATATCTATTCTGACGACCTGATGTAGATCCATTGCAGGTCGTGTGCCTTCTGCCTCAGTCTCTGTGAGTTCAAATGAGCTTTGGTCATGTTGAGTTAGAGGGCCTTTTTTCTTGGTGTCCTCCAAAGCTCTTACACTCTTTCTACTTGCTCTTCCATGGGGTCCCCTAAGCCCGGAGGGGAAGAATTTGATGGGGCTATCCCATTTAGGACTGAATGTCCCAAAGTCTTTCACTCTTTTCATAATGTCTGCCTTTGAGACTCTGTATTTGTTCCCATCTGTGGCAGGAGGAATTTCTTTGATGATGGCTGATTTATAAGCATATCAGAATGTCATCAGGAGTCATTTTATCACTAAGTCCTGTTTGGATTTACCCTTGGTCCCCGGGCTATCCAGGCTCTAGTTCTTGGTCACTCAAGCACTGTCAGCTGTGGTTTCCTTCTTGCAGAGGGGACCTTAAATCAAATCAGATGTTGGTTGGTTGCTCCCATAAGCTCTGTGCCACCATTTCTGTAGCGTATCTTACAGGCAGGACACCATTGTAGAGCAAAAGGGTTTATGGCTGGCTGGGTGTTTACATTTTTCTTTTGAGCAGTACCTTCTGTACCAAAGATGTGCCATGCAGAGCACCTTCCCATACAAAAGGCGCTAGAACATAGGGGTGAAAGTTCCTTATAGGCATCAGCTTGAATTCTCCATATTCAATGAATTGAAGAGGTCTTGTCTTCAGCAATAGGGCCTTGCTGTCAGTTTGTGGAGAACAACCTATTGTCTTGGCCACAAGCTGGATTGTTCGGAGATTCCCAAAGGGACCCCTTTGGCCAACAACTCAATTACATGTAACCCAATGATTTACTGGAAGCTTCTTTTGATGACAAGAGATGCCCAGTTAGGGCTCTGTCTCCCCTATTATTTGGTGATTGCATTTAGATTGCCTTCATATAAGTATATATTTTAGAAAGCTTCTAATTTATTAGGTTTCTATACCTCAAATGCCTCATAATTTTAGCTGTCTCTCCTTGTGTTCCTTACTCCCCTCCCCTCTTCCCTTCCAATTTGATCCTCCTCTTCCAGTTCCCCACCTGGGTCCATCCATGATGATCTTCTTTATTTCCCTTCTGAAGGAGATCTATTTGTCCCTTCTAGTCCCTTACTCTACACCTACTCTCTATGGTTCTGCAGATTTTAGCTTGGTTATCATTGACTTAGCAGCTAATATTCACACGAAGTGAATACATATTTGTCTTTCTGGGTTGGGGTACCTCACTCAGGATTATTGTTTTCTAGTTCTATTCATTTACAATGCATAATTTTTTTAAGTACTGATACAAATACTGTTCCTAAAGAATACTCAGATGGGATTTGATTTTACTAACCAAGACCAAAGATGTGGCTGCTTTCTTTGTCTCTGTCTTGTATGGCATCCCAGAGAAGACACGTCATCATGTGCATCTGGTCACTCCCAAGACACTTACCAAGACTTTCTTACTGGGCTGAGTTCCTGCTTTGATAGGACCTGCCCCTGTGATAGCTGGACAGCCTACATGCAGCTGAGAAACCTGCATGAATGAGAATGGAGAATCGGGAGCAAGGGATCTTCAGGGAAGATCGGGGGGAGTGGGGATGGCAGTAGGGAACCTTGAAAGGGGGAATGACCAGCCGGGCAGTGTTGGTGCACCCCTTTATTCCCAGCACTCTGAAGGCAGAGCCAGGCAGATGTCTGTGAGGTCAAGGCAAGCCTGGTCAACAGAGAAGCCCTGTCTCAAGAAGAAAAAAAAAAGAAAGAAAAGTGAAATGACTACAATCTTGCCACCTTGAACATCCTTCACCCCAGGGAAGTACTGTTAAATGTGGCATGTGTCTTTGTCTTGTGCCTTGCCTTTTGCATCTTTTCTCTTTCATGGATTAGAAGCAGAGAAAGGACAAGTGTGTATTTGTTTTCTACCGTGTATGGGAATGTTTTGGAAATATTCCTGAGAGTAACAGGAAATCAAGGAGTGCTTGTCAAGTTAACTAAGAAAGGAATAGGGGAGAACCAATGTGAAGCTCCTTACAAGGACGACTGCTTTAAGTATAAGCTCGATAGCAGTTATTAAGATAGATCGCTGTAGCAATACGCTAAGACTCAACACTGATCAATTATAAAGGGACTGGAATAAAGGGCTGTAGCCAAGTGGATGAAAGAGAGCGAAGGGGGTGTGTTTGCATATGCGTAAACTCAATATGGCCAAGGGAAGTTTAAGATGAAGAGAAATTCGAGGGGAGAATGATAATTGCATCATGAAGCTGAAGAAATGGAAGGCAGTATAGTCTGAATTAGGCTATCCCTGAAGGCTTGTCTTTTGTGTAATGTTCCAACCCCAGCTTGTGGTGCTCTTGTGAACTCTGCGATGCCTTTAGGAGGTGAGGTAAGTGGACACGGGTCACTAGTGGTGTGCTTTTTAAGGTTTTAATTCAAATCCCTTTATTCTAACTTTTAATTTTTATTCTATGTATTTATTTATTGCGTTGGAGTCTCACTGTACAGCCCTGGCTGGCTTGGAACTTTCTATGTAGGCCAGGCTGGCCTTGAACTCACAGTTAGACACTTGCTTCTGCCTACTGAGTGCTGAGGTTAAAGCCTGGCTAAGGGAGAGGTTTGAAGGTTACGCCCACCTAGTTTCTGACCCAGGCTCATTGCATTGTGTTTATGGGGTATAAATACCTAATGCATAGCACTCCCACCACCATGCCTTCCCAGCCACCCTGGACTGAAATCTCTGAAGCAGTGAGGTGAAGTAAGTCAAGTCTACCTAAAATTGCTTCTATTGGGTATTTTGTTTCAGTGACGAGAAAACTAATACGAAGAAGCAGCACGATAAACGCTTTGAGGATGGTTCCCATTACAGAGAGTGAGTCTCGGGTAGAAAAGATGAACAATACAGACCTATCACATGTGGAACATGGAGTGGTTGGAACTGTGCCTGTCTAGGAGGGCTTTATAATGTCCTTTATGTGAATTATTGCACCAAAAGCTCAGTATCTCCATCATTTCTGTCCTTTCAGGCTGTGCAGTGCTCTGTAACACTGGAAGAGAGCTCTGAGAGCCTTCTCTGCTGCAGATACCCTAAACACAAGTGTTGCATGCAATTCCAGAAGTCTTCACTAATGAAACTATGTTTTTGACCAGAGAGGTGGCACTTGCTACACAAATATGAGGCCCTGACTTCAAATCTGCAGCATTCAGCATCCAGCTGAGCGTGGTCATGTCATCCTAAAACCCCAGGACCCATAGAAGGACACAGGAACATCATTCGGCTTGCTGACTGACAACCTAACTCTAGGTTTACTGAGAGCCCTTGTCTCAAGTGGATAATATAGAAAGTGATAAAGCAAGGACACCAGTCTTCCTTTAGTCTGCAGAGGCACATGTGCACTTGCGTGCGCGCGCACACATACACACACACACACACACACACACACACCCTTTTACACACACTTGTCTTTTCTCTGCATTAATGAAGTGAATTAATGAATTCATAATATATGAATTTCCATCAAGTAGAAAAAACTTACATCTAATTTAAATCTTGAGATCTCCCTGTCGTTATTCAACTAGGTGTGCCTTTCTGTGTTGATGAGCAGAGGTTTTCTTGTCTGTGTGCTCACTAACAACAGTGCAAGGGTAATTAGCTAGTCTAGTTGATGGATTTATAAAAATAATTCCCTACTTACTAGTAAATGCATTATATGCAGAAATTTTGGTACAAACTTCTCAGATTTTTGTATGGAAAGTCAAGAAAGGAAGACCTCACATCAAAACCATCCAAAGCCATCATATATTTCTCCTAGAGGAGAGCTGGTCTCTCTGAATGAAGTATGGTACCTGGCATCCACCTGAATTTATTTATTATCCCTCCACCCCCTCTCTCTTGCCTTTTGTCCCAGGCTAATGAAATTTCTTTGGAAATTGAAATTCTTCATCTGGTCACAATTTCTCCCCTTTAGCGTTTCTCTTTTACATCCTGAAATAAACAGTATCATCACAAGACACATTTAAAGAGCCTCGTGAAACAAACCAAGATGAATGCATTTGCAATTACAAGTTCAGATTTTACCCACCAAAATCATTTTCATCCTGACACCTGCTTTGAACTGAGCATTGAATCATATAGTTTCCCTCGAAAGACTCAATTAAAATAATATGCAGGGATTTCAAAGAGGTATAGAACCACAGAAGCAAGGCTTTTCCCTGAGCATGGCAGCATTTACATTTCTTTCTGATTTATGTGTGTGGGCAGCAGTTGCTCATCATCAGTTCCAGAGTGACATTGCAAGATACTCAAGACCCTGCTTTGCATGAAGCCTGACTCAAAGGTCTCCTATGATCCATGAGGAACCCAGGGAAGTAGGTGGCCATGCTGAAGAGGCCCATGTGGCAGTAACTAAAGACAACTTCCTGGAGATGAAGGAGACTTCTAAATAATTTCGTCCATAACCTGAATGAGGTTAGGAGCAGCTTCTTTCACGTAAACTTTGAGGTGAGAACTGTTTATTTTTATTTTTGTTTATGTATGTATTTACTTATTGTTACGCCCATATCATGGAGTCCCCCAAAAACCAAGGTGACGGAGTCCCGTATCTAAAAGCAAAGAGTCTTTATTCTTATTAAAGTTCTAACTCAGACTCTCTGTGTGTCCAACACATGGTACAATCAGAGAGCCTTGAGCTCAGTTGGGGTGGTTTTTGGTTTTTTTTTTTTTTATATCATAGCAGAGGTTAGGGAGAGGGATTTCTAAAGTTCAGGACCTCTGATTGGCTGACATAGGTCTAGGGCTGTCCTGGTGAAAGGCAATGGGTGTGTGCTGGGCTTTGGAGTATTAGGTATTGTCTCTTGGATGGTCTGTTCCTGGTGCCTAGGTGGTCTTTCTTTGAACCAGGTATTTCCTTTGGGTAAACTGAAACTCAGGTCTCTATTCAGCTTGTCATGGCTGAACCATCTGGGGGTGAAAAATCACAGCCCTCCCTCGAAGGCTAGGCAAGTATTTCACCCCCTAAGCTTTACTGCCTAACCCAATGAGAGCTATTTTTATTCACACAATGTGATACACAAGATCACTGTTCAAAAATAAGCTATATTTCTATAAAAGTGTAATAAGCAATTGGAAACAATTTAAAGTCAAATTTGAAGCAATTTAAAAGCTAATACCATTAACTAGCATAACACATATAAAATACTAAATGAACTAGCATGTACTCTAAGAAATGTATGCAAACTCTTACTGAAATAAACTAAGTAGTAATTTAGTGAAGTATGAATTAAAGAATTTGACTATTCTTTTCTCCCAACACTATATTTTCAGAATTTGATATTTTGGATAATAATTTCATAATAATAATAATAATAATAATAATAATAATTTTATCCATTAAGGATTTTAGACTTTGGAATTTTGGCTATATAAGGTTTCTACATTCAGGATTGTGGTGATCAGGATGGTATCTGTTAGGGAGACTAGGCCAAAGTTGATAGACAGTAGCCAACAGGTCAGCAGGACCATGCCTCTTTTCGGGACTATAGGAATATCTTAGTTATTGTTCTATTGTTGAGAAGCGACACCGTGACCATGGCAACTTATAAAAGAAATCATTTAATTGGGGCTGGCTTACAGTTCAGAGGTTTAGTTCATTATGGTCATGGCGGGGAACATGGCAGCCAACAGGTAGACACAGGGTAGAAAGGTAGCTGAGAGTTCTCTATCCATATCTACAGGCAGCAGGAAGGGAGACACTGGGCCTGGCTTGGGTTTCTGAAACCTTAAAGCCCATTCCCCAGTGATACATGTCCTCCAACAAGGTCACACCTCCTAATCCCTGTCAAGTAGTGCCACTCTCTGATGACTAAGCACTAAAACATTTGTGTCTGGGGAGGGGACAATCTTTTTCAAACTACCATAATGAGAAAATCTTGCTGCTTCTTCCAGCTTCCGGCAGCTTCTAGACACCAGATCACAGCACAGCTCCATCTCTTCTCTCCTTTTACTTCCGATGTCTCTCTACGTTTTGTAAACTTCCCTTTCTCATGTGCCCACCCCAGTCACTGTATGTCAGACCTGCACCACCCAGGCACTCTCTTTTGCAGTCCTGACTTCTGTGTCCATACTAACTTCTCGCTAGAAGATATTTTATTTGCATTTTCTGGAGCTTATGACTTGGACATCTTTTTTGTGGGGAGAAGGGCACATGTTATATATTATACCTATGATCCCAAATGGAAAACAACCCAATTTTCATTCATTATGAAGGGATATGGAATAAAGTCTAGTACATCCTTATAATGGAGTATGCTTATTAATAAAACAGAATAAACCATTGACTTATACCCTGAATAACTTACAAGCTAATTATGTAGAGTGAGGCACACTGTTCAGTTTATGTAATTTTCAGAAATGGCAAATTAACCCATAATGACAGAGGCTGTCTGTTCCTCCTTAGGGAACTGTGGCACTGGGGATGGTTTCATTACATATGTGATTGTTAGTGTCTACTGTGGTGAAGCAATCTCTTGGGTAGTCCTCTTTCCTTACTCTGCATGCTTCTGCTTGGCATGGTAATTCAAGGAGCACCCAAGTCTTTTGCCATGTGTGGTTTTGATGGAGTTATTCCTAGCTCTAGTGATGGTGAGGAGTCCCATCCTTGAGGTTGTCCAGTTACCACTGTGCTAGATTCTTTTGTGTTGCAGTGACCCTGGTACATGACAGAAACTACCTACTGTGAGAAAAGTCGATTTTGTAGACTTTCAGGCAGAACAGTCTATGGTGACAGGGACAGGCAACTGGCAGCTTACATTTCAGCAGCTCTGAAAACAGAGTTGGGCGGTAAATGGGAGCAGGACAGAACCTCCTAGAACCTCCCTCTAGAGAGCTACTTCTTCCAGTCAAATGCTACCTCTAAAAGCTCCACAGCCTCCCCCAACAGTGTTGTCACCTACCCACCATGTGTTCAAAATGGGATCCTGTGTTGGGATTAAAACCATAACAAGCGTGTTGAGGAACATCTTTGTCATATAAGGAAAGAATATTATTTTGAATAAAATAGTCTTTATTTCCAGGAGGAAGGGGAGACAAACTCTGACGACCTCTTTTTGACTCCCCAGACTCCACTGCTCCTAAATCAGCCATAACAAGGTACTTTCCAAATATGTGAACTCTTAAGTTTCCTTTTGATCACGGGATAGTTTGAGTTGAGTTTCTACCACCACCACCAAAGGGAGGACTTAATGCCGAATCCAAATTTGTATCCACGCCTAACCAAAGCACTTAATGTTGCTTGAGTTGCCTTATTGTTCTAGCATGCAATGATCAGTCTGCGGATATGTCACCTCTGAAGGTAATACATGATAATTAGATTAAGTACAAAGCAGACACATGGGGGATGATGCCAGTGTTTGTTTATAATACTGGAAAACACGTTTGCTCAAAAATAATTCAGAGACCCGCCTGAATAATGACATTGTACTGTCCTTTGGAGATGGCAGACAAGCACAGGAGACTCATCAGGAGTGGGACCTGTCAGATTGACCTACCTTCTATTTCTAAATAGCATGCCTGCCAGATAGATTAATGATGAGTTCTCACCGTAACAGAACATTAAGCTCCAGACAGCCAGACTCCCCACCTGACCTTGGAGGAGCTGTGACGTCCCTTGGGTCCTCAGCTTCCTCATCTGTGCAGTGAGGTTATTTCAACATCTGTGCCCTTCAATCCCATGACTTAATTTAAAGAAAAGGTGTGGAGGTATGGATGAAGGGATGCCTGGCTAGTGCAGTGAAGGGGTGAACTCAAGCATTCTTCTCCTGTTGGTACTTATGGGGCTGGAAAGGTGTTTTTTCCTTCAACCTTCAGCCTTCAACCTCAGCTCTGTGACCTTAAGGGATCTGTAATGATTTGCTATGGGGAATGTTCTGTGCTTTATTAGCTGTTTTGGAGCATCTATAGCAATTGCCTGTGTGATACTAATAGTTACTACCCCCAGATATAACAATCCGTATTATCTCCAGGCAGAACTAAGCATCTGTTGGTGATGGTTGGGCTGGCATTCCTGTTGAAGAGTTCTAGGAGCTTTTTGATAGGATAGGGTACTCAACTTGGGAGGCAATGAAGCAAGTGGTATTGGCCTCACAACTCAAGGGAAAAGATTAGGAGCAAATAGTTTAATGTTCCTTAAGGTCAGTAGAAGTCAGACATTGAGAAGAACAAAAGAAGCCTTCCTGGGAGTGAGAGGAAGGGCAAGTGCCATAGGATGTCAGAGAACAGACTCAACACCAGAAAGAGATACAGAGGCAAGAAATGACTCATAGCCCAGGAAACCTAATTTCTGATGACAATTAAAGAGGCCAGCATTCTCCTTGGGTCCAAAATGGCTGCACCATGATGATGGTCCTATGCTGAACGGGATCTGCTGCCCCTTGCTGATGAGGAGGGCAGGGAATGGTGCCTTCCCTTCTTATCCTTTCAATAGATTATTGTCGTTAACAGTGGCACTGTGCTATGAATGAAAGTAAAATCTCCTTCTGCTTGGCATTGTGCACACCATGGAGGACTAGCTCTTTTTAGGGGCAGCTGGGTCAAAACGTGCATCATCACACCGGGACTCGTGTCTCCTTTGATCATTCTCTTTGTCAGAAGTCTTGGCCTTTTCTTGTTGAGAACCCTTGGCAGTTTAGTTAAAGGTTACTGGGAATGTTGAGTAAGAACTATATCTGAGGTGGAATACACTGCCAAAGATTACAAAAGAAACAAAGAAAAAAGTGTTTTTTTTTTTTTTTTTATGAATTCTTATCTCAGTAAGGAGAGCCAGGCAAGGGTGGGAAAAATAAACAAGAGACAAATACAAGAGCCAGGCAGGCTGTGGGAAGTCAAGAATCCTAAGCTTGTTCCTAACTGAAAGACACATGGTGGGTTGGTCCAGGGAGAGCAGAAAGGCCCTGTGGTGTCTGTGCCCTTTAACATACAATAAAAGATACGTTTGCTTTTCACCCTAAGCTAAGACTTGAGGAGAAAAAAAATAGTAACTTTTATTCTTCATGTACTCCTGATCCTGTTTCTATCTTTAATCACTAGAGAGAAAGAAGGACAGGATGTGGGTGTGTATGGTGGGTAGAGAATTGACTTAATCCAACTTAATACTTTTATAATGAGTATAGCCTATCTATTTTATTGTAGAAACAACCCAAACTCTTAGAAAATCTAAGCAAAACATAAAGATAGAAAATAAAGAAAAAGTCACTTGAAGATTTTCAGAGCCAGAGAATGCCTGTGGTGGCTATGCCTGTGGTGGCTATGCCTGTGGTGGCTATGCCTGTGGACGTTCCAGTCATTTGAGCAGTCTCTCCAGCCCAGCCATGTGGGCTTTACAGACCTTCTCCCTCTTTGTCATGACCTAAGGATGCTAAGATAAAGGATCTGTGATGTTTAATCTCGACCCCTTGATGCTATCTGGAATCAGTTTGCAGGCGTGTCCTTTGGCATTTCCAGGATAGCCCATGGGGACAATAGTTCCCCAGAGTATGTGGCGCTTTCCTGGAGGTGACACAGACAGAAGGAGATCTGAGGAAAACAATGAGTGGTGCGCTCTGGCTTGCCTTTGCTTCTATCTGCCACTGACGTCAGACTCTCAGCGTGGAACAAGGTTAAAAGGCCCTCTAAGAATCCCCTAAGCCTTCAGTGCTGGACTGGGACAGCCGAGTCATGCACCTTTGTAGACTGAGTGGCTAGCAGGTTCTCAGATCTAATAAACACGTGTGTTCTGTCAGTGTTGTTTTGCTAGACTAGTTCAAGATACCATGAGGCACACAACTCCTCTCACTGATGCCCTGAGTTTCTGCTGTTATTCTCAGCTGATATTTGGAACAGGAATGCATTGTGCTTACATCTCCCTTGCCTTGGTCAGAACCCTTGAGCTCATGGATCTCCTCTTATTCCTAACAGGACTTCAGACTCTCTGCCTGTCTAGAGTATAATTCACTTTCTGCCTTTGTTCTACCAAGACAGCCCAATGGCAGTCCTACAGATGCCCATCAAAGCTATATTCCAGGCCACTGGGAGCAGCAAGCACCAGTGTCATCCACCCACAAAGGGGAGGCAGGTTCACGGTGATGTTTTAGAAGGAGATGAACATTCCCTTCTCACATCATTCTCCCAGAGAGCGGCCCACTGCTGGCACTGCTTTTCACTCTTGCAAAGACTGCCCTGCAGAGTAGAGAAGATGGGACTCTCTCCCTTTCTCATCTCCCAATACTGCCCCCCTCTGCTTCTCCCAGAAGCTAATACGGTGGATGGGGTGAAAAGAAAGACGAATAAACTGGCTTGCTTGCTGCAGGAGTACACTACCTGCTGTGAGATATATGCATCTGAACACATTTGAAGCAGAAGGCTAGCCCAAGGGGAGGGGATGAAAAGGAGGGGATTGTCCTTGTAGGGGAGCTCATTTTTAAAGTTACCAAATTTCTCTTTTCTGGAAATTTTAAAATCGGGTATCTCAAATTTCATGACTCTCCCCCACTGGCATTTTCAATGTGAGAGACACCGCTTCTCTTTTGCATAGGCCTTCTGGCCCTCAGATGTGTTGGTTATTTGTTGAGTACCTCCTAAGGAGTGTCTGGAACCACCCACATCCCTGGCACATAGCTCAGTGCCCAGCACAGCTTTCTCTCCAGTATTTGAAGGAAAAGAACTAGAACTCAATGACAGGTATACAGTGTCCTACACAGCTTTAGTTTATTTTGTTTGAAGACTGGGAGTGGGGGAGACCCCTCCAAGGTCATGCATGATTCTGAGGACTTCCACACACATGGCATGAGTACAATATTAAAAACCTGTCAGGTTTAGCATGCTGTCTACCTTGCTGGCTGTTCCCTCTTGCTCGGCAATGACAACCGTAAGCAGGTCATTTGTATTCTCCTGTCACCTGCATTACTCTGAAAGAACATCCCTCAGGTTTACAGAAATTAGTTATCCTGCATGCTGGGTCAATGATGGATGGAGAGGAGGCTTTCTCACCTGCCCTGCTCCAGGTGGAAAAGGCCAGGTGCTGGCACGGTGTGCCCCTTTCCTGATGTATGTGAGCAGAGAGCCTGTCACCCTCGGCTCAGGAGCCCTAAAAGCAGACATCTCTTATCATTGGGAGGACGCTGTCGTGAACGACCCCTCCTTCCCTCTGCCACTTACAGGGGCGATTTTCAATGTCTTTCCCACTTCTAGTCCTCCTCAGAGAACAGCCTGCCCAGGCTGTAGTGCTGGAACCGAGTGACTGTAACCTATTTACTTTGCAGGGTCTTTTTGTCCTAATTGTCCCATTACCTCTTCCCGCTCGCTTCTAAAAAGCCTGGCGTCCAAGGTATAAACAGTTCTGTGTTAGCATGTTGCCAGGGAACAAGAAAAAAATCTATGTGCTTTGGAGTTGTGAAATCCACTCGCTTCCCTTTTCTGAAGAAATCAGGGCATTTGTGGGTTGTGTGTTTTGGATGCCACCTGCCTTCTGTTTTATTGGCTCCTCTGAAGCTTTCTTTGTGTAGGAACGGAAGGCTACTCAGCCCTGCTCTGAGGCTCACCGCATGTCTCTAGCCACAAGCCTGGACTTCGGGGCCCAGTCTCGTGCACACTATCCCATCGCGAGTTCTACCACATCATGAACATATTGGGAAGTCAACTGTATTCTCTTCTTTTTGTATGCGTGTGCCTTGGGTATTATGTGCAAACACTCTGAAGAATATACTTGAATATACAAGAATAATCTAGTAGTGTACCAGTGGTAGGGATGTTGGCAAATGAGCTTTTTATTGTTCGTTGTTATACAACCTACAACACCAACAAGGGAGGTGCTTTTCTGTTACCTTGTATTCCCCAGTGCTTGAATATAGGCCAATGATCTCCATCAGTGGAGATGGTTTTGTTTCTGCTGTCATAGTGAAGTACCACAGACAGGGTGACTTAAACCACAGAAACATTGTCGTTGTTCTAGAAGCCGGAAGTCGGAAGCAAAGGTCTCTTCCCATTTTCTAGATATCCCTCTCCTGCTGCATTCTTACCTGGTTTGGGTTTTCCTCTGAGCATCTCTTCTGACAAGGACGTCAGTGCCCTTGGCCTGGGACTGACACTAATGGCTTCATTCATTGTAATTGCCTCTTTAACGGCCACATTTTCCAATTCTGGTTTTCTTGAATATTCTTTTTTCCTCTATCTTTGTGACAAGGACTCACTATGTAGCAATGGCTGGTTTGAAATTTGCTGTCAGCTGACCTCCAAACTTACAGAGTCTTCTGCCTCTGCCTTTTGAGACATAGAATTACAAATGTAAGCTACCATGCCCAGCTTATTCATGAATATTCGTGTGTGTCAACTACTACAATAGGACTTTATGTCCTTGTCCAATTCCCATACACTGTGACCTTGAACAGAGATAGTCTAACTAATCTCTAACTAATCGGCCTTCAGCACACCCACAGATTATCCACAGAGAAGACCATGGGGGTTTCTTGGCAATAGATTTCATCCCTGTGTGACACTGTCACGTCAGCCTACAATGTCCCAGTGACCTGTGTTTCCCATGGCCCCACTCCTGCTGTGCCTCCCAGGGCTGGCTGGACTCCAGCTCCTAAGCCAGGGAACCAAACTCAGCGAGAATCAATGTGCACCTGAGAAAAAGGAAACAAATGAAAACCAGTGTTTTTCACAAATACACATTCCAGCATGTGGCAAAAGTGTGATTCTGAATCCTGGCTCAAATCAAGCCGTCTGAGTTTTGTCCCCTGGAGACAATGGTTGAAGTCAACTGAAAGGAAAATATCCTCATGTAGATTCTTCTGGATCACATCAGATCTTCACAAAACATGACTTGAAGCTGCCATGCTAATGCTGAGTCTAGTAAAGCATCCATTTGTCAACTGGAGAGAGAAAAAATTAGTGTGTGTGTGTGTGAGTGCATGTGTGGTGTAGGAGATTCTTCTGTATTTGTGAATAAATAGACTGCCTTGGTGTTTTGATAGGGCAGCCCTTAGGTGGGCGGAGTAGACAGAACAGAATGCTGGGAAGAAGGGAACTGTGGCAGACGCCATGATTCTCCTGCCTGAGACTGACGCTGGTTAGAAGCTTTCCCGGTAAGCCACAACCTTGTGGTGAAATACAGATGATTAGGAATGGGTTAAATCAAGAGTGAGAGTTGGCCAAGAAGAGGCTAGATATAATGGGCCAGGCAGTAATTTAATTAATACAATTTCCGTGTGGTTATTTTGGGCGGCCTGGAGCCGGGCAGCCAGGATGAAAGGCAGTCCCGCTCTGCTCCTCTTACTACATATGTGCATGTGCATGTGTGTGTGCATGTGTGAGTGCGTGTGTGCATGTGCACATGTACGTGTGTGTATGTGTCTGTGTAAACCTCCTCAGCTCTCTTAGAAAGGAGTGTGGAGTAGGGTCATTCTCCTGTCTTTTTGTCCTGATTTAGGGATGGTGCATTTATCACAAGATGTGTTTTAGAGCTCTTGGGAATCAGCCACTGGAATTTCTGACCTTGGTGAGGGTCATAGTCCTTTGTGGTCAGCTTTCTTATTGCCACAGGCAATTCAGAGTTTTCTGTTAGTTGCCATGGTTTTGCCTTTGATTTGCAGTGCTCACGGCAGATATTTCTAGTGCCTCTGACTTTTAAAGCCAGGTTTGGGGCTCTGGCATGTCTTGTCATCTCCGAAAGAGGTTTTTTTGGTTTTGTTTCTGTTTTTTTGAGATTTTCTTTTTTCTTTCATGATGACTTAGCAGTTGCTCTTGGATCTGACCTTAACTTTGCTCTTGGGGGATTCCTGGAAGTCCCTTCTGATTGATGAGCTAACTGATAATCAGATGACACAGACTCCTGTGACATGAGTCCTCTGTCTCAGGATGCCTGCTAAGAAAAAGCATGCTGGGGTGGGGGTGGAGGGCATCAGGAGATCGTTTATAAAATGACAAGGACCCGGCATGTATAAAACTTATTCTCCCTGCATATTTGTTAAATACACATGTCAGCCAGGTGGCAAGATTTTATATTTTATTTTGTTTAATATTTTAAAATAAAGGATGAATGAATAAATGAATGAAAATCTAGCCACTAGCGTGAAGGTTCACAACTGAACTGTCATTTATACCTTTTGGGAGAGGGAAAATCAGCTTTCTCTCTGGGTATATCAAACACTCCAGGACAGGCCTCATGTTTAAGAGTAGTTGACTAACATATAATTGGACTTTATATTTGTGCCTGTATGTGCTTTTATTTGGTTACAATGATGTTTAGTCTTGTTTGTTTTTTTCTTTAGGAAGTGGTTTTATTTATTTATTTGTTTTTGAGGTAGGGAGTCTTCTTCTTGTATTGGGCTTTTGTTTGTTTTTTGAGAAAGAACTTAAAGTTGGGTAGGTAAGGAGGGATGGGGAGAGGATCTGGAGAGACTTGGGGAAGAATGTGACCAAATATATTTAAATTTTAAAAAATTAAAAAAATAATATAATAATAATAAGAAGAAAGAAGACTGAAAACAGAGCATCTGATCAACAACGCAGTCAGTGCACAAGCACTGGTCTTTCCATTTATTCACGTCTTCTTTAAGTTTTTCCAGCAATTTGTGTATTATAGATTTCAACAGACAGGCATTTGGTTCCTTGATGGCGTTTATTCTTAACTACTTTATCCTTTTTTCTGATGTTCTTCTCAATAGAACGTTTTCTCAGTTTCATTTTCAGACTGTTCATTGTTGATATATACACAACTGATTTTTGTGTTTTGATCATGGATCTTGCAACTTTACTGAATTTATTTATTAAGCCCAACAATTCTATGATTTTTAAAATAATTTCTATATACAAAACTTTGGCATATATGTCTATAGTTTTACTTTCTCAGTGTAAGTGAATGTCTCTCTTGTGCTCACTCAGCTACAGCTAGACCTTCCTTTGTAATACTAAATAACGAAAGTGATTGTATTTAATTTATCAATATCATATTGGATTTTGGAAGGGAAACTTTTCATCCTTACTATTGAATATGGTGTTATTAGTAGCTATGTTCTTTTAAATAGATGTTTTTTGCTATGTTGAAGACCCCCTATTTGTTTGAAGTTTGAGTTTTTATATTTATTTGATTATATATTTGGGATGTGTATTCATCTGAATGCACGTGTATGTATGCATGCAGGCATCCAAAAGCCTACGGAAGTCAGAAAAGGATGTCTGAACTGGATTCCCGGATTTGCAGGTGTTTGTGAACCACGATGTAGGTGCTGGGACAAAACTTGGGTACTCTGAAGGGCAGCAGATGCTCTCAACCGCTAAACTATCTGCCAGCTCTTGAAGGTTTTTGTTTTGTTTTGTTTTTTTAATCATGTAGCAAATACTTTAATGTATCCATGTACCTCTGTGATAATCATGGGCTTATATCTCTTCCTGATACTGATACAGTGTATCACATTGGATGACCTTGTATGTTGAACCACCTTTGCTTTTCTGGAATAAATGCCAGGTACTTTGTGTCATTCTTGAAGAAGTTTTTATTGGTTTTGTTTGTTTGTTTTTTGTTTTTGTTGTTTTGCTAGTCATGAGACTCTTAAGTTGCTTGTTTTCTTCCCAAAACCAAAATACTTTATCATTTAAAGATTTTTAACTAATTTTTTTCTTAATCTAACACGAAGCCTGTAGTCATTACTTTCCCCTCTAGCTGCTTTATGACTTTTCCTCTTTTCACACATGTTTTATTGTGATTTTTTTTCTTTCTTTTTTATTATTACTTAAAAAATACCAATCTAAATTCCCACTCCTCCCATCCTCCCAGTCCCCTCCCTCTCCCTCCATAGGCCCTCCCCCCCACCCCTTCAACCCTAAGGGAATGCCATGCACTGTGCCCTGTGGAAAGTCCAAGGCCCTCCCTACTACATCTAGGTTGAGCAAGGTTTACATCCAAAGAGAATAGGATCCCATGAAGCTGGTATCTGCAGTAGAGACACATCCCAGTGTCACTATCAGTAGCCCCTCAGTCTGCCACAGCTGTCAACCCTCTTCAGAGGGGCTTGGTTGTTCCCATGCTCATTCACTCCCAATCCAGTTGGAGTTGGTGAGCTCTCATTAGTTCAAGCAAACTGTCTCAGTGGATGACCCCCTCATGGTCTTGAATTCCTTGCTCATACTCTCACTCCTTCCACTCTTCAACTGGATCTTGGGAGCTCAGTTCAGTGCTCTGATGTGTGTCATTGCCTCTGTTCCCGTCTGTTGTTGGACAAAGGTTCTATGGTGATATTAAAGATAATCATCAGTCTGACTACAGGGTAAGGTCAGTTCAGACACCCTCTCCTCTATTGCTTAGTGTCTTATCTGGGGTCATCCCTGTGGGTTCTTGAGCATTTTTCTAGAGTCAGGTTTCTTGCTAACTCCATAATGGCTCCCTCAATCAAGATATCTCTTTCCTTGCTCCCATATTTTGTGACACGTTTTGATCTGATTATTTTTGTTTATTTGTTTTAGTCAGGACGGGACACTTGTTTCCCCGAATTTCTGGAACAGTAGTTGGTATCACACTTGGAAAGTGTCCATCATTTATTCAAACATGGGCCTGGTCATTCCCTTCCTCTGGGTCTTCTGCTGCACATATGTTAAGTTACATGGTCTCAACTCTCAGAGCACCTTTGGCTTTGTAAATATGTTCTGCCTTCTTCCTGTGTGCTTCAATCTAGCCTGTGTGCTTTCCAGCCACTGGCCCTTCATCCTGGAAGTTTTCTCATCTTTTCAATGAAGTGAGACAGCTATGCACTAGTTTGTTTCTTCTTTCTGGGCACCAGTCCAGAACATGCCAGCCCCCAGAAATCAGAGCAAGGACAGTGCTTGTCTTGATTTGATTCCCTTCGCTGGCATCACAGTCTATGCTACATGTTGTCAAGTGCTCGAAGGTGAGAGGCTCATGAGTTTACCTACTTCTAAGTTGTTTAGGAGACCAGGAAGAGTTGGTGTTGCTACCTTGTCATGGACAGAAGCACACAGTTTCCTGAAGCCTTTCCTCACTTGGGACTTTTTCTAGTTTAACTTCGCTTTTTTAAAACTGATTAGTGTAGATGTGTCTAAATGGTTACTTGACTCTGAAATGGACTGATAAACCACGAATCTTGTCTGTGTGATTTCAGGATTTCCAGCAAAAGGTAGAGAGTTTTGAACCAAACTCAACCAAAGTACAAGAATCCATTAACTTAATATAAAAGCACAGGAGACAAATACACTTTTCTGACTGTTGTGGTTTTACTGTGCCCTCCAAAACCCATGCTTAATTTTATCCCCATTGTGATGAGTTAAGAGATGAAATCTGTAGTTAGACTTTTTTTTTGGACCATCAGGTTTCCAATAATAACATAGAGAATTATCAGTAACTAGAAAATTTGGCCATTAGCTTAGGTTTGTTTCTAACTAGCTCTTAAAATTTAAATTAACAATTTTCTTTTAAATTACTTTTTGATTCATGGTTTTATTACTTCATCTCCATAGTGCCCATCCTGCTTGCTCTGCATACCCTGGCATCTCTGCCTTCTTCTCAGCTTCCTTTTGCATGGAAATCCAGTCTAGTTATTGGTCATTCATCTTTTTATTAAACTAATCAGAGTGACACATTTTCACGATGTATGGAAAGATTATTCCACAACAGAAATCAGACAGGACTATTATGATGTTGGCCACAAGGGATCTGACCTCAGTGGAAGATTAATCTACCTATGGATACATGGATTAATGGGTTGGGGACTGTTTACTGTGATTGGCTTTATTATAAAGGAGAACTATATTGGTCAGCTTTTCAACATTACAGTGAAATACGGAAAGCAACTAATTTATAAAGAGAAAAGTTTTTTTCTAGCTCAATGTTTTGGCACATGAATTGGCTCGGCTCTACAGTCCTGTGTGGGTGTTGTGTGGTAACACATCATAGCAGAAGAAAGTGTGGATCAGTTTCTTATAACTCAAATGGAGGTGTGGTAGAGATAGCAAAATGTGTGTGGGTGTCTCATTCAGGCCTATGTTGCTAATGAGTCAAGAATGTCTCCATAAGGCCTCAATTTCTAAACATCTTCAACACCTTCCAATAACATCCCTCTGGGGAACCAAGTCTTTAGCACATAACTGCAAACAGAGACCTCGCTCATTCCCCAGCCACTCAGACCTGAATAATCACACAGAAACTGTGTTAATTACAGCACTATTTGGCTGACGGCTCAGGTGTATTCCTAGCTAGCTCTTACCTCTTAAATTAACCATTTCTATTAATCTATGTATTGCCACAAGACTGTGGCTTACTTGTAAATTTCTAGTGTCTTTCTTCTTTGGCAATTACGTGGAATCTGCCCAACTATGCCTTCTTTTCCTCCTCTATCTCTGCTTGGATTTCCTGCCTGGTATATTCTGCCCTGACATAGACCAAAGCAGGTTCTTTATTAATCAGTGGTAATAAAACATATTCACAGCATACAGAGGGGAATCACATTTCCCCTTTTCTGTCTACATAAAAAGGAAGGTTTTAACTTTAACATAGTGAAATTACAAAAAACAAAACAGGTATCAAGCAGTAATTACAGTTACAATATTTTTTTGTGAGTCTAAAGTTTCATATCTATTTTTTTCTGCCTTGCTATATTCTGTACTTGTGAGAGTCCCCTCTGTGTGCTGTGATTAACATTAATGAATAAAGAAACTGCCTTGGCCTGTTGATATGGTGGAACTTAGGTAGGCGTAGAGGATGGAACTGAATGCTGGGAAAAAGAAGGGCAGAGTCAAGAGATGCCGTGGATCCTCTGCCCGTGACAGATGCCAGTTAGGATCTTTTCTGGTAAGCCACTGCCACGTGGTGATATACAAATTAATAGAAATGGGTTAAGTTAAGAGTTAGCCAATAAGAAGTTAGAGCTAATGGGCCAAGCAGTGTTTAATTAATACAATTTCTGTGTGGCTATTTCAGGGCTGAGCAGCCGGGCAGCCAGGAACAAACAAGCGGCTCCTTGCAACATGCACTGTCATAGGCCAAAGCATCTTCTTTATTAACCAAAGATAATAAGACATAGTCACAACATACAGAGGTGAATCCCACATCACATAACCTCTCAGAGACACTATCTGCATTCAAACTATGTCAAAGACTCTCTCTGATTTGTATGCTTTATCTTGTTATATGATACCCTCTAGCATGTCATGACCCAACAGGAAAACTGTCCCCAAAGTTTTGGTAGTTGCTGGTTTGACTATCTTTGGATCACCAATTTGCAAATAATGACCTGGAGACTTATTATTAATTATGAAAGGTTGGTCTTTAGCTTAGGCTTGTCTCAACTATTGCTTATAGCTTAAATTAACCCATATTTTTAATTCTACATTCTGCTGTGTGGTACCTCTCTTTTCATCTTTCACCTCCTACCTCCTCTCTATGTCTGGCTGGCGACTCTATCTTTCTTCTTCCCAAGTCCTCTCTGTCTCCAGAAGTCCTGCCCAACCTCTTCCTGCCTAGCTATTGAACATTCAGCTATTTATTAAATCAATCACAAAGCACCTTGGCAAAGACACATCTTCACAGTATAAAAAAATATTCCACAACAGTTGGCACCACGTGTTTGGTCTTCCAGAATCAAGAACTAAATGAGCCCCTTTACTTTTAAAATGATCTAATCTATGGTGTTCAGCTGTAGTAACAGAAAGTGAACAAAAAACCTCACAATTGAGACAATCATCTTGGCAACACAATGAATTCCATGTCACCATGTAAAAGGTGGATGATGGTCCCAGATAGTCTATAAGATACTTCTCTTACCAATAGGTGAGCTTTGATGGAGTTTATAGTATTGCTTTTACTTTTATTTTATATATGTTTGGGGTTGTGTACGTGCACATGAGTGTGTGCGTGTTTATGATCTTAACAACTATGCTAGACAGTGAGAGAGAGAGAGAGAGAGAGAGAGAGAGAGGGAGAGAGATTTTAAATTCCCATGTAATGCCCTTAGACGTTCTGTACTTTCCACCACTTTGTATTAGTACTAGTATATTCTGAAAAGGGGACTGAGCTACGGGCCCCTGCTTATGTCTCATTTCACACTTCAGGGAGGACCATCATTCTCTCAACAACAGCTCCCTACTGAACAGCTAGCACTAATTGATTCTCTTGCTAAAATACCTAAGAGATTCACAGAACTATCTCAGGTCAGTGTAGTTTCTTTTATGCTTTCTGAGGCTTCACCTGGTTTGGGTCCCAGTTATGCCTCTGAGACCTTCTTTCTCATGCATCTGTTCCTAGTACTGACTTCCAGGAGCAACTTAGTGATGCTCTTGGCAAAACAGTTCCGTGTAGACAGGATTATTTCTTTGGCTGTAGTCGAATTTTAAAATGTTCAAGTCCATAATCATACTTAATCAAATTGCTTTTACTACTATAATTGCATTTTTTAAAATGATAAATTAAACAAACCCTTCTATAACCTTGTATAACCTAAACATGATGATTCTGAGAGTTGGCAGCCTTAGATTTTTTCCTTTTCCTATTATTTGGAATATAATATCACAATAGTAAGGGGTTGATTTGAAAGCACATCAATAGTCTGGGATTGAAAGAAAAATTTTCAGGTATAGTAAACAGATTGAGTTAGTCTCCAAATCTCCTGTAGAATGAGATTTAGGGATCCTACTCAGAAAATGTATTTTTCTTCCAATTGACAATCTTATTAGCTCCTGGATTTAGCAATGGTCCATTTCTAGTTATCTTGAAAATATACCCAAACACACAGAGATACCCATTTTCCTCTCTGCTGAGGCACAATTAGCTGTCCTGATTGATAGGCTTAGTTCATTTTCATCAGTAAGAGTCATATCTTATCCAGAGACAGTGAGCCAAATTTTAAAAAGTTAGCATTAATATGTCTTACAATAATTTAAGGACCTCAATGAGAAACCGAGACCAAAAGGTTCCCATGGTGGCTTTTCTTCACCTAGGCTTGTCTTTATGAGGCATTTAAAATTGCAACAGGAAAGGGTTAAATAGCTATGTGATTCTTTTATCTCCCAATCATAGTATCATATTTCAAATAATTTTTTGACTCAAGATGTAGACACAAGTTAGTTACCTTCACTGTCATGTAAGTTCTGGTACCATGTTGGACAAAAAACTAGACTTTAGAAATATTTAAATAGAAAGTATAAACTGTTTCAGATCTTCAAATGTTAAAAAATATAGTCAGCTTAGCTGTGAGAGTTTGTTGAGTTTAGTGTGTGTTTGGTGTGCACATATTTATTGAATTCATGGTGTGTGTACATGTTTACTGAGTTATTATGTATGTGAAAATTTGGCAGTTTTTAAAAAATAATAATAATAAAGTTTGGCAGTTTTAAAAAATAATAAATTTTACAACATAAAGTATACAAAAAATGCATATATTCCTGCTGGTGGCTAGTATTCCACAATATTTTTGTTTTCTTTAAGCTGAGAAAAATCATAGCATGAAATTAGATATTTTTAGTGGCTCCTGGCCTCTGTTTATTCTTTTTCTCTCACATCATATGTGAGTCCTGATAAAATACACTTTTCCTTGTGTAGGTTTGTTTTTATTTTATCTTCATTTTTGCTCCTTACTACAGAGTTCAGTGCACAAGGGTTTTGTCTCAGTGAAGTGAAGATGTGACCTAATTCTTTACTGACTTCAGTCATCAACCTTCATCTATCTTTGGTTAGCCTAACTCATCTCATTCCAACTGCAAGAATTTTGTGTGTGTGTGTGTGTGTGTGTATGTGTGTGTGTGTTTTCATTTAAGGTGTTTGGTATCCTACATACCTTTTCTTATCCTAAGTTGGTTTCTATTTACTTTTCTTTGGATGAAAAAAAAGAAAATAGTTTAAAACTTTGCTATTCAGGATGTCTGTTTGACTATCAGCAGTTCTGAGCAAGTCTCAGGTTTATCATTTTTGTAGAATATAGTATATATTTTTAATAATTATATGAGAATTTCAGACAACATATTTGGTCATATTCACCCACCTCTCTCCCTAACTCCTCCCAGATCCACCCTGCCCCTTCCCGTTCCTCTCAACTTCATGCCTTCCTAGTTCTTTTCTTTTTTAAAAGGTAAACCCACTGCCTCATCCAGCCTTGTAATGACATATGTGCCTAGTCTTACTTTAACTTGTTATGTTGTGTTTGTTTGATATTCCCAGGATATCTGTTCTTTTCTGGAGGGAAAGGAGGGGGAATGGATCTGGAAGAGGAGATATTGGGGGAGGGTGGACTGAGAGAAGATTAGGGAGGGGAAACTGTGGTTGGGACAAAAGTTGTGGTTGAGATAAGAATAAATGAATGAATGAATGAGTGAATAAATAAATAAGTAAATGTTGGAAAAAATAAATTCAAACCCATGCAGTCCAGTTTGTCATGGACTGCAGCCTTGAACTTTAAACAAGTCCTTTCTCCCCCAAGCTGCTTTTATCCAGGGTATTTCAGCACAGCGACAGACATGAAACTAGATCAGTCTTTTCCCAACCTTTCTCTTTTCTCCTTCTGAAACATTGTGTGGCTCAAGGACATATGTGCTGCGTCTTCTCATGACATCTGTTTCAGTTTCTCTCTCATACTTTTAAGTGTTCAATGGGCTTTGATGAATTGTCTTGATTTCTTGAGTTTATCTTCCATTTTATATTTCTTTAGCTACTCTAATTAACTTGGCTTGTCAACTGATATTTTAATCTTACAGTGTAGATAAATTTAAGTTCTTTCTACGAGCATGAATCACCTTCATTATTGTTAATTTTATGATCTTAAGGTTTTAGGGCATTAAGTTTGCTTTACTTCCTTGTGTCTTTCATACATCTGTGTTATTCATTCTTTGTGGTGGAGCAAGATTTGTGGAACCTGTAAACTTTGAAGACTACATTAAGAAAAGATGGTCACTTTGTGGCAGGAGAGATGGCTCAGTGTTTATGAATGCTGGTTTCTCTTTCAGACGACCTGTCTTCAGTTCTCAGGACTCAAGTTAGACAGCTCACAACCACCTGAAATCAGGGGGCCTGGCACTGGCTTCTGATCTCCACACGCATTCACATATACGAGACATGTACACATACATATACGTATATTAAAATTAGTCTTTAAAAAGTCTTGTAAAAAATGAAAAGATACACATTTCCTTAGATAGGCACATGGGGACTATTGTATGTTGATTTCCCAAATGTCCTTATATACATATAGTACAACTACAAACTTCAAACTCATGTGAACATAAGCCTGAACTGTTTGGCTGCACACACACACACACACACACACACACACACACACACACACACACACACGCACACAAACACACACAAACATATACACTTTTCTTTTCACTGAGATACTATCCTAAACAGACAAGAGGAGCAATGCATGCTATTTCTGTAATTCACGAATTCACGATTCGGGAGGCTGCACCCATGGAGAGTCCATCTCCAGGAGAAGGCTTTCAATCTAATTCTCTGCTCATGGGATCCCGAGACTTTCATTCCTGCCCCTATGAGGGTCTTTAAGCCCAAATTCTCTGGACAGGCAGGAAATGGACGTTTCCTGCAAGCAGCTATGGTGTGGATTTCTGCTTGCTGATTCCTTTTAAATATTTTCTTTGTTTGGGCCCCTGGGAGTCACAGTTCTTGGAAGATATTTATATTTTCCAGAATTACTGGAGTTTTGAAGGAAAGTACTTCCAGTTACTGGTAATAAACTGCCCTGCCAGAAGCAGATGTGTCTACTGGGTTTCCTATGGAGGTGATCTTATTTCCTCCATTGGATGACAGTTTTATTTCTTCCTTTCAAGAATATGTCCAATATTTTCTCCTTTCACCTCCAAGAATTATGTTGGCTAAGGAGTTTTTGAGTAGATTTCTATACTCAAATGAAAATAAATTATTCTCCTGTCCCCATTTTTAAGTCTTCCTGTTTAAATTACAAGTGAATTTATTAGATTTTTCCTAAATACATAAAACCTTTTTATTCTACATCTAGAGTATCTCTGGATTTTTCTGAAGTTGATAGGATGTGGTGTGTGTGTGTGTGTGTGTGTGAATGTGTGTATGTTTTCCAAACTATCAAAACACCACTGACAATATTTTCATTTAGAGAATGGGCCTATTAACTTGATCATGATAAATTTTACATAGTCCAATGTCTTATGCGAAAAAAAATTTCTTTTGGCTCACTGATTAAGTGTCCTTGCTCTGACCAGCATTTAGAGCCTATCACCTGTGTAACTAGCCAGGTGTCCCTTCTTAACCATAGCTCTGAAGGGGCCAGAGAAAGAGGGATCACTGGGACTTGCTGTCTTCTAGTCTAGCTGAGAAAATGTGAGTTCCTGGCTCAGAGAGAGATCCTGCCTCAAAGAGACAGGAAAAGAAGGATAGAGGAGGACATCAGCGGCTTCGTTTGGAGGCTGCATGCACATAGATACATACCCCCCACACACATATGCGCTCTCTCTCTCTCTCTCTCTCTCTCACACACACACGCACACACACACACACACACACACACACACACACACACACACGCGCGCGCGTGTGAATAAACCCACATAAATCTTTTAAAACTTTAAAATCTATAAAAAGTCAAAAGCAGTAGCGTAGTAGACACTCACAGACCTTTCATCCAGATTTGTTGATTTTATGTGATATTTGGGTCTATCTTTTGTTTCTGTTTAATTCTGACTCCTGACAGGATACTTTCCTAAACATGTGAAAGTCATTTTTGGTCACTGCTACATTCCTAAATGCTTTAGCATGAATCTCCTCAGGATAGTCTTCAAAGTAACTATAATACATAAGTTATAATTTGAAATTTTGAAATGAAAAATTTTAGACACAAATAATAAGCTGTAATGTAGACCATTCTGCCGTCCTGCTGAGCCCTATCTGTAATTTAAATAATCCCTTTGTCCGCGTGTTCTTGCTCTACACGTTATTCACCTATTGCTTACTCAATAATCATTTGGGTTATTGGATCAACTCTTGGCAATAGTGCAATAATAATAAGCAGAAATTATCATGTGCCTAATAGAAATCATTGGCATTCCTGACTTTATTTTAAGTATATCTGTATAAGGAGAAAAACAGCATATATAGGATTTGACAATATTTACAGCTTCAGGCATACACTAGGGACCTTAGAATGTAAAGTTTACAGACAAGTAGATGGACAAAGGTTTATTGAAAATCCGTCATAATTTCAGTCCATTGTAAATGAGTGGTACAGAAGAAGCTTAAAGAATACTTGAAGGTGAAAGCACAGAGTAGCTGAAAAGCCTTGAAAATGGCTATTAAAATCACAATAAACTACACTAGATTTATTAATTTACAAATTAGAGAGCGAGGCAGCAAGTTAGGCATCAAAGCAGAGAGAAGGTAAGAAGACCAAAGTGAAGGAAAATGGCGTGTGTGGTGTGTCCAGAGTGGATTGGGGTGCAGTTCACAGGAGTGGGTGGAGTTTTGGTTGTGTGTTGTTTATTTCCAAAAAGGTAAAAGTAGCACCTGTCTGACAGCATTGAGGCATGTATTTGTTTGTCCCGGTTGAACACTTCAAGGCACAGATAATTCTCGATGCTTATCCAGGTTGCATCTGGAACCTCTGCACTAGTTCTCATTGATTGCATTCCTCAGGTGTCAAATGTTTTTGGACTGTGTAATGCAAAAGACTGTTTCTCTTGAGAGCTCTAAAAGCTTCTGAGAAGTAGGCAAGAGCTTGCTGTTCATCATAAAATTCAAAATAAGGATATAAAGTGCTGTTTTCCTATCTACCGCTTATTAAAAGGCTACACTTCCCTTTGGCCTCACAAGACCCATTGAGCACTACTGCAAATGGAGAGCTGGTGATTCCTTTGTGTGGCGGTTACACAGGGCTTCTTTTGAGAGTGGGTGACTGAAAGCCACTGTAAAGAGACAGCTCACAGTAGCTGATTTACTATATTCAGTGAGAGGATCCAAAGAAGTCAATGTGTCATATTAGAGGGGTACTGACTTGTTAATTCTAGTCAAGAAGGGAAGCTAAGGACTTGTGAGTCAACGTTCAAAGTCTACTAAAGGCTTAGAGAAAAATATTAAGGTAAGAGCTACATTTACCATGAGCAAAAGAAAATGGAAACTTAGATCAAATAGATATGTTTAAGGAAAATTATAAATAAGAATAATTGACTTAAAAAGAGTAAATTGTAACTCCGTATAGGACAACAACCACTAGAGAATTAAAATTCAAATAAAAATTCCTACCTTGCATACTTAGCCACCTCTCCCCAAATTAGGCCAGGTATATAGGCAAATTCTTTTGCATATTTTTAAAGACAAGGCAAACCTTGCTTTATGTAAATGCACCTAAACTATAACAGGGGGTGAAACCTTTCTGACTCATATTTATTCCCTTGTTTATAAGATCTGTAAGAAGAAAGTACAAGACATGATCCTGTGGGCCAGGAACTTGAGCCTGTCAGGAGCAGAATCGCCATCACTCCTCAAGTTGCTCATTTACAGAGTGGATTGACAGTCAGCTTCAGCATGACCATCAGTAGCATGCTCCATGTCACCTGGAGATGAGTCAGGATAATTGCTGGGTGGAAAACAGTACTTAATAATATAATATTCAAATCAACTCATCATAAATCCACTAGCAATAGACACCACCAAACTAAGAGCAGACTGGAACTTCTTAAGTCCGTAGGGAGAGCAAAGAAAAACATGATATTTAGTGGTTGACCTTTAGGATGTGTGCCTGATAAATGCAGGACTAACACAGATTTGCTGTCTCTAGTATTATTGGTTATCAAAAGACAAAGCAAATAAAATAACAATCAGAAAATTTTGATTGCATAAATATATTTTAATACCATTTTTATGTCTGTTAATACCGTTTGCTTGGAGCCAAATTATGAATGCTTTTGTCTTCTGAGGTAGTCCTTTGACTGACATGTACTTCTGGCTGGCCTAGAACTTGGGGTAATTCTCCTGTTTCTGCTTCCTGAGTATTGAGTTACAGGTGTGAACCATCATGCCTAATCTATATTATGTTACATCAAGTACCAAGTCCCCAAACAAATAAATAAATGGATAAATTCTTTGGCTAAAAGTGAGCTTAACAATAGGCAAACTGTCACAATGTTTCCTTAAAACATTAATACCAAACTTTCAAAAAGAAGAGAAAAAGCAACATAAAATATTTAATTCCTTTTTACAAGCTAGTCTAAGTATAGTTATATGGAGGGCTTTACAAAAGTCAACTTCCCTACAATTGGATAATGAAACTAGAAGAGAGTCGAGTCAAATAACCATAACATCTTAATGTCTTATTCTGTTGTTGGTCTGGTTTTAGATGCCTATTTTTGAAGAAGGAACTTAGTTGAGCTCTCTATAATAATTCTCACCAACGGAGCCTGGAGCTGCAGTGGCTTCCAGTCATCTTCCCACAGTGTCAGCTCCTTCAATGTCTTACTGTGTCTCCCTCATCTCTGTATCTGCATGGCTGTAGACTGGTACTTGGGAGAGGGAGACTTTGCACCTATCTCTTTAAATGTCTTTTTAATTACCTGATACAATACACTGAAAGAAGTGAGAGAAGTTACAGAACTCAGAAAAGACTTCTCTGCAGAAACTTAAAGGGAAGAATGCCTTTTTTGTGTTTGTGATGAATTATCAGGAAGTAGTTGAGTAGGGTGGCCTTTCACAATAACTGCATGAAGTACACAGGCTTTTAAAAATATATCCATTCAGAGATCCCTGTTGGTGTTTGATGGTGACTTGACCATTCAATGTGAATTTACACATCCAGAGATTCTATTCTCCCTCGAACTTTTTCTTTTATTACATCACACCAGGATTGATGCCAATACAGCCGTGTCAGTGACAAATCCTGGAGAGAGAAGTTGACCACGAAGGCCCTGATTTCAACAATGACATAATTCCCTGGTGAGTTCAAGGCCCAATGGACTATTAGGAGATGAGGCTGAGTTTGAGGAAATGGTCATTGTAGGTGTGGTCTTGAAGGTTTTATCTGTTCCCTGCTTTTGGTGGCTCTGCTTCCTGTCCACTATGAAATGAACAACTTTGCTTCCTCCTTTTGCCTCCATGATGTTCCATGTTACCGTGTAAGCCATGTGGTCATAGACTCTAAGCTCTGAAACTACTAGCCAAAAATAAATCCTTTTTCCTTTAAATTGAGTTTTCAAAGGTCTTTCGTTACAGCAAAGGAAAACCAAGGTACCCGTTGTCTTAGTGACTTCTCCCTACTGCTGTGATAAGATGGCCCAACAAGAGCATCTCGAGGGCACAAAGGTCCATCTACCATCAAGAAACAGAGAGCGATTAATGCCTGTGCTAAGTTCACTTTCTCTTTTTATATAGTCCAGTATCCCAGCCCATGGAATGCTGCCACCCAGAGTGAGCAAATCTTGCTGCCTCAATTAACCTAACCCAGAAAATCCTAAAGAGGCACACACAGAGATCAGTCCCTTGGGAGATTCTTGTCAAATTGACAGTTGAGATTGTTCATTACATGCTCTAAAGAGGATCTGATTCTACAAGGGTCGATTTGATTGTCTCTGCTTAACATGGGAAGTTAAGTTGTAAAAAGTTTGATACTTATGCAAATTAGTCTTGTTTATTAGGGCTTGTTGTTTAGAGTCATAGCTTATTGAAAACATACTCAAAACATGGCCTTTTTGGTGCTACATTGGTTGTAAATAAATTTTTTATCTATTAGTCAAGTAACTTCAGCTAACTATCTATCTATCTATCTATCTATCTATCTATCTATCTATCTACCTATCTATCATGTATCCACTCATTCTTTTTTTCTGAATTCTCCTTTGAGCTAGTTTGAAATATTCTATTATTTCCTGTTAAGTTACAAAGTAAAAGACCTGAGGTATTGCTTTGCTTGCAGAAACACCAGACAATAAACAGGAAAACAACCCCTTTGTCCTTCACAATAGTAACTGTACAGCATTGGTCCCTTATGCTCGACTCCATACTGGGGAGTGCAATGAGAACTGAGTACTTGCAGCTCTGAATACAGGGACACGTAGCATAGGAAAGTCTAAAGTGTGGCTTTTCAGCTTATGCAGCAGCTGGAACACTGAGTCCATCATTCCCCTAGAGAAAGAGAAAAGGTTAGTGTTTTACTTGATTATCTTTTACTCAACATGTAAATAAATCTCAGGGAAGGCTTGTATGCAGGAAATTAAACTATTAGCTTGGGGAGAGATAAGGAAGATATATTCATCTTTGAATGAGAGCAGGTGACTCCCCATGAAGAAGACAAGCCATACCCACATGATCTGAACAAGTGGTTCTGGGAGGAAAGGGAGACATTACTTACTACCGTGTTCCGCTTTCAATGCTTGGAGGATCACACTGTATAGGATACTCAGGAGCAGAGGGAGGATAGGATGGCCTTTCCAGCTTGTCTCACATAGAATCCAGGAAGGGTCTGACATGTATCTGTTCATGCTGTAACAGCCCAAAATTCAAATGCTTTTTGAATGCTATAATTTAATATAAAATAAATAAAATAACATAAATCCTAGTGTCTTTCCTCGTACCTTCCCCATAAAAGATGTTTAATAACTATTTTAAAGTAAAAAAATAGTAAATGGATTTAAAAGTAAGAATTGCTATTTTTAAATGATTATAGGACTTTAATGATGTAGATAATATTACAGAAATGTTCCCTGTGCCTTTTTCTATTTTTTTTTTACTGTAGAACTTGGAATGTGGGCATTATTAATTTTGGTACATTATGCTAAAACAGTTATAATCTACTTTTCACACGGTGTCTTGTGTTCCTCCATTTCCTTTCAAGAAATGACCCCTTAGGTTTAACAAATCTTGTACTGTCTCAAGAATGGGAGCTTGGTGATCATGTCTGACACTTTGAGAAAGTCCAGGGTGTAAATAGAGGGCTTCAAAATTTCCCTTGCCAGTATACACTGGTTAGGTCTCATTTGTTTGCAAATTGCAGGAAATCAATTCAAATTATTCTGAGTCCAAACGAAAATATATTGGAAGGACAATGTGATTAAACTGGAGGGCAATAAGGTAGTCAGGCTTTGGGAATCAGAATCTCGATTGCGGCATTGCAGAAACCCGAGTTCATGCCCCATGTCTCCTCTTTGTCTCTTGCTCTGTGCATCTTTCTTATCTCACCGCTTTTGCATTAGCGGCCTGGCCTTGTGTAAAGTGGCTGCTCTCTCCTGCGCCAATGTAACATTTGCTATTACAGACCAACAGCTCGGCAAGTCAAAGATTTCCTGTTCATTGAGACTACAGCATTTATCTAACTCCCATCTGAGGGACGGATGGCTCGGCTGGGTCAGGTGTCCCATTAATGAAATCCTGGGGTCTGGGAGTGGCAGCACGCTGTAGGAATATGTTGGCTTCTGGCTAATGGTGGGCAGCAGGAGAAGAGGCAATCCTAGGGAACTAGGATAAGATGATTCACTAGAATAACTTCTGAAAACTACTTGTGAAGAAAAAGAGGCCATCAACTCAGGGAACTAAGAAGGCACAAACAGGACAATGGCACGGTCGGCTAATTAAGAAAGAGAATGAAGAATGAAGAGCTGTGGGAAAATGGAACAAATGGGACTCAGAGGAGAAATGAGAGGGCAGAGACTTTCCGGTGGGGTGTCAATGGTGCTCCATTTTCTTAGAGGTGTTTAGTAGTCTAATGAGCAAAGTTTAAAGACCATTTGTCATCTCTCAGGTGCTGTTCAGTGGAACTTTCAGCAGTGTGAAGAATCATCTATTTCTGCATTACCCTGTTTGGTAGCCACTAGCCACATAGGACTGCTTGTGTCTGGATGTGGCTAATATTATGAATACTGACTGTGGTGGTTTGAGTAGGTGTGGCCCCCATAGATAATATCTGTGAATGCTTGGCCCATAGGGAGTGTCACTATTAAGAGATCTGGCCTTTTTGGAGTAGGTGTGGCCTTGTTGGAGGGGGTGCGTCACTGTAGAGGCAGGCTTTGAGGTTTCCTAGCTCAAACTATGCACAATGTTGTATACCATCTCCGGCTGCCTGTGAGTCAGGATGTAGAGCTCTCAGCTCCTTCTCCAGCACCATGTCTACCTGCCTGCCACCTCCCATGATGATAATGGACAAACCTCTGAACTGTAAGCTATTCCCAGTTAAATGTTTTATTTTATAAGAGTTGCCATGGCCATGGTGTCTCTTCACAGCAATAAAACCCTAAGATACTGTGGGTTTTAATTTTAGTGAACTTAAATTCAAATATATGTCTAGGGGCCACTGATTTGCACAATACAATGACCCGAGAGGCTCATTTTATAAACAAAAATGGAGTCCTGACCTATTGCCTCCAGGATTTTCCAGGAAGCCAAGCCTAGAAAGCAGTCTGTTGTCAGTCGGTCTGGGTGTCCTAACACTGTCTTATTAACCAACCAGTAAGATGCACAGTCACAATGGTCGCGATGGTCAGGACTTGGATGATCAGGACAGATGATGATGGCTATTCTAAATTTTGCTTCCACTAATCTAGGACCAATGAGACAAAACTAAACACTCACCCTTCACGTATCCTGTGACATCTCTACTGCTATGAAGCCTACGCACAGTGTCCTTATGCCAACAACCTGCAATGTGCCACGGACCAGCTCAGGGGAGCCCCTCAGACCGTGGGAAAATCAGGGTCTTGGTACCAGGAAGGCACAAGTTAGGCGAGTGACAGACAGACACAGCACACAAGGGAGTGGTTTGAATCTGCTGAGACTTTACTGAATTCATGTTGTCATTATATAGTATTCAATCAAAGAACAAACCAGAAGGTCGCTTATCATTACTTGCACAGTATGAAAGTTTATTTTAGTCACATCAGCAATGAGCAGGTGTTAGACATAACACGTCCTTAGAAGGGGAACTCTTGTCCTTGGGAACATAAACGTCGGACAAGTGGTTTCATCTTATCTAGGAATAGAAAGTTTCTGTCTCACATTTGCTATCATGGCCCTTCTTTTTTCTCACCCTTTCTTTAGTGACCAAATATGCCTAATCAGTTCTCTGCACCTGCTGCAATATACTTCTTTGTACTTTCTCATGTAGTAAACACCATGGGGGTTGGAATCTAGCAAGCCTATCCAAAAATAGTAGAGCTAAATAATTCTGCTTTTGTCCCTCAAGTATCATATACTTATGACTATCATCCTCATATCTTCCTGTGTATGGAATGGAGTCATCTGGTGACTCAGTTGTACTCCTGGGTGGTTCGCACCATATATCCCTGATCTTAAACTTTATTAACCCATGAGCCTTACATGTTAGAATGCCTAATCTTGTAAGGGATTTTTTTCTAATTTCTTTATTCCAAGAATGGGGGTTTCCTAACAACATCTGGATCTTAACTTATGTTTCCCCAAATCATCAGTCCTATTTAGGAAAAGTTCTCGCTGCTATAACTCATCCATAATATCCCCCCAGTATTTGCACAAGGGCTTGAAACACTGGAGGCATCTTGAGCACTGTATTAGTATCATTATCAGAATTATCAATCCCAGGAACATCAAGGGGTTCTCTGGTAAAATTATACTTTTTGGCCAAGTATAGCAAAGAACATTATCAGGTAACAGGAGAGAATAGCAGAGGCAGCTGGCCATCTATGTTAGCGGTGAGTATATAATCTTGAGTTCAAGTTCATGACCTGAGCTGATTGCTAAGGAACTGCCAGAGGCCTATCCGTGAATGGCACGAACCCCCCAGCCTGTGTCCTCTGGACCAGAGGCATCATTGTCACACAGGTGACACCGCTGTGGGTGTGGTACAATGAAGACAGACTCAAAGCATTTTCTCTTTTCTACTGTGAGTTCCACTTTTCTGCCTGCCATTGAGTTCTAGCAAAACCCTAGTGAAGGTGGCCAACTTCTTTGTTATTGCAAACTCAGAATAAAAAGGTTTGGCTTATTCCCATTTGGTTTGTTAGTGTTGATTTGTGTTTTTTAAAAAAAAAGAAAACAAAAAAACCCATCAACTTAGTTATTCCAAGTCTGTAACTCACTCGGATTTGCCTGTGTTCCTCAGTGCTGAACATCTATGATTTCTAAAGGGGAAGTTACTATCATGACAATTTGTACAGTTTTTAAACTGGTAGAAATCCTTATACTGAGGCCATGCATCTCCTTTTATCTGTTGTATGTGCCTATTAAGAAGTGTGTATAATAGGATTGCAAGATTTAGAAAATGATTATATAGGGCTCCCAATTAAATTTGAATTTCAAACAAACAACAAATTAGTGTTTAGTATAAATATGTCTCATGGATAAATGGCCTTATTATGCTAAAGTAGATTCATTGTTTATCTGAACATTTAATTAACTTAGAGCCCTGGAGACCACCCAGCCATTCTCTGAAGTGTGACTGTGCATGTTCAAAGAACAGCAAGAGAACCTGGGTGATGAGGAGCCTCATGGTCAAGAGGAAAGTACCCGGAGGTTATGGGAGGACAGCTAACGTGACTACGTTCCTACTTGAGTCTAGGAATGAGTTTACATGGTCTTCAAAGTGATTCGGAATGTCACCGATGGTTTATATCGAAGATTTCTCTCATTTACAGTGCCAAGGGAACACTTAGAGAAAGCGGATAGCTGGGCCTTAGGCCATAGGGAGATGACAAGAATTCCCAGGTATATGATCATATTTTGAAGATTGTATGGACAGGATGTATAATGTTAGGAAAAAGGAAAATTAAGGTTACCTCTAACAATTCACTTTAAACAACGAAGTAGAATTATTCAATGTATTATATGCAAAACTGTGGTCACTCCAAATCCACATTAAAGTATTAACATCCATGGTGAGGCATATGGTCTCTAGGGAAATAATTAAAGTAAAATGAGGTCATTTACCCTCAAAGGAGTGGTTATCCTCATAAATTAAAAGCACATGCTTTAAATTAATTTTATATTAAAATTAAAACCCACACGTTTAATCACAGTACTGGGGAGGTAGAGGCAGGCAGATTTCTGTAAGTTTGAGGCCAACCAGGTCTACAGAGTGAGTTTCAGGACAGCCAAGTCTACACAGAGAAACTCTGTCTTGAAAAATCAAAAACCAAAACTAATAAAACAAACAAACAAAAAAGCTGAAGTAACTACGACGATCTAATTTTAGTGGGAAAATTTTGCTTCCAGCTGCAACTTAGTTAAATCATCTTATCGTACTAATGGGGAAACTGAGACCCTGAAAATAATTTGTTTAATAGTACGGTTAATGTTTTCATTTCCAACCAACCAAAAAAAAAAAAACTAGGAAACTTGTTTCATTCCAATGCATAGAAAATAAGTATACATGTTATAAACATGCACATAGACTCAACACACACATTATGCACTTAATGCTCATTCATTCATTCATTCATTCATTCATCTGGTTTGGAGTTTTCTAGAGAAGACAAAGATGACATCACTAACTCTATTGAAGCACTGTCTTCTGGTAGCTATGAAATTTGTCTTTGACCTAATATGTTTGCTTGTTTGCTTGTTTGTGATAGTGTCTCATTGTGTAGCTCTGGCCTGGAACTCCCTATGTAAACGAGGCTGACCTCAAACTCACGGAGATCTGCCTGCCCCTACTTCCTGAATGCCAGGATTGAACATGTGTGCCGCCACATCCCACTAATTAGTTACCTGCTTAGTGAATACAATAAGAGCGAAACCAGGAGTTAGTAGACTCCTGGAATCTCTTGCAGGCAACCAACTATTTTTGTCCTTAAATCTCTTTTAACTTCTGGAGAAGGTAGTCCAAAGTGTTTTCTCTCCTTTGTTTTTCTTAAGGGCAAGGGCATGTTAAGGGACACTATCATGTCTCGGGCTGCTGAAGTATAATAATAACAGCACTGCGTGCTATCTGAACATAACATTTCTTCTATAATACCCTCCCTTGACAGACATAATTACTTGAGTGAGCCACAGAGGCCTCTTAATGAAACCTTCTACATTAGTGCTAGCTTTTGTTTCATTTAATTAGCTGTCTGCACTAGCAGCACACGGAGTTGGTTATTTCTTTCCACAAGAAAACAGGGATGCCAACTCCTTTCTGAGGATAGGTAAATTGAAGGTGGCAAAGTTGGAAGAATCAGTTTCCAATTGGACCAGGGCCAAGTTGAAATATTTTGTTACTTTCTCTCTTTCTTACTTTTCTTTCCCCCTTCTCATTTTTTGTTGGTTCTTTTAGAATTTTATATAATACAAATGTGTGCTCATAAAGGTTCCATGGGACTGTCTACTTCTCTGTATATGGTCTGGGAAGCACATCCTAGGTTGCTGCCAACTGTAGCATCCTTAGATATACATCATACAAAGCACAAAGCAATTTGACAAGAGAGTTTCCATCTATAAATCTTAGGATCCTAATTTCCTTCTTCTACATGCAAATTGCTCAACATTAGAGAAACTAATAGATAAATTTTGGTACCAGGATCATTTAAGGGCACCTAGACTCAGAAAGACCACTTCCTAAGTTCAACAAGACCTTCACCTGTCTCTGCCTAGCATCGTGCTGTTCACCTTCTACGTATCAAGATTTTACCTGCATCGTCCAAGTTTCTAGTGCCCCTTTCCCTTTTTGCTGGTGGAGATGCTGCCTACATCCCAAAGATAATTGGAGCTGAAGTGGGATCAGCTTCACACTCAAGTCTTCACTTCTCCAGCCTCAAGGAAAGCTGCTTCTATTTACGGCAGATCTTGAGCTCACACACTCGTCCTCATTTGTCTCCTCTATATTTACCCCTCTTCTGTATTTTTAAAATGTCCGTCTTCACAAATGTTCCAACACCTTGTGACATGCTAGCATTCTTCTCATGGAAATGAACCCCTTTCTTAGACCATGCATTGCTTCAGACTAAGTCTTAAATCAGGGTTCTTCTCTGCCACCAAGAATATTAAAAAACAACCCTGTCTTCACTTTCTCAGAGAACATAAAAATAGATGTTTGTACTTTCCAATTGATAAGCACAGTACAGCCTTTTTATTGGCTCTGTGATATTTGATGCTATTGATGACTCCTTCTTCCTGCAGATTCCAACCTTTTGGTTTCCAGAATATCTTTCTCTTTCTGCATCTTTCCTCCTGATATTTCATTGTCTCTGTTCATCCATCTAAATTTCTATTTATCTCCTCAGGATTTGGTTTTTCTCACTTTATAGTTTTCCATAAATGACAGCAACCATTCTCAAGGTTGAACTGTAGTTTACCTGGGCCCCTGTACCAGATCTCTGTATGTTATAGATTTTGAACATCTGCATATGTGATTTCATTCCATAAGTACCACATTTCTAATGGTCATCTTCTTATTTCAGATCAGCAGTGAGACACATAATGGACTAGCAAATGGTACCAACTGTCATTTTGATACCTAAGACATACACAAAAGGAATTTTCACCTATTTATTTTCCTCAATATACCCATAGTCACTTTAATTTTTAAATCATGCAAATTTTTATGCCTCAGTATCTATTCTAATCCATGCCTTTCAGTCTTTTCTGTTCATTCCAACCTTAGTCTTTTTTTTTCACAGTATGAACACATTTTTATTAGAACATGGCTACACTATCTTTACAGAACGTGTAAGAATGCTATATTCCAATAGAATTAAACTAATTGTAGGAGCAATGGCATAACCCACACAGCCTGAAATGTTCAGTATCCAACCTGTAATGGAAAAGGCACCTGGCCCAAGAATTAGCCTCTATCAATTAGCCTCGTTCAATGTGTGAAGTAGAGAACTTAGGGTTCTCTGAGTCTAGTCTTCCATCTTGATGCTATCATAGCTCTATAGTTTGCTTCTTTAATATGATATAAATGCTGTAATGAAAAACTTTTGTCCTAAACAATCAGTTATCTTTTTTTCCCATATTCTTTTATTTTTTTCCATTCAAACAAACAAAAAAAAAGAATTTACATTTCCTTTCCTTCTCCCAGTCCCCTCCCGCTCCCCGCTCCCTCCCGCTGCTTCCTTAAAAGAGGGCATGGTGCCCAGCCCTGTGGGAAGTCCAAGGCCATCCCCCCTCCATCCTGTCCTAGGAAGGTGTGCATCCAAATCGACTAGGTTCCCAAAAAGATAATACATGCAGAGGAGATAGGTCTTAGTGTCATTGTTGATGGCTTCTCATTCTGCCCTCATTGGCAGCCACATTTAGAGAGTTCAGTTTGATCATATGCTCATTCAGTTCCGGTCCAGCTGGATGTGGTGAGCTCCCATTAGATCAGGCACACTGTCTCAGTGGGTGGTCTAGCCCCTCGCGGTCCTAACTTCCTTGCTCATCTTCTCCCACCTTCTGCTCTTCGACTGGACCTTGGGAGCTCAATCCATTGCTCTGGTGTGAATGTGGGTCTCTGTTTCTATCTCCATCCATCGGACGAAATTTCTATGGATGTGATCAAGACATTCATCAGTGTGACTATGGGACAATACTAGTTCTGGCACCCTCTCCTCTGCTGCACAAGGACCTAGCTGGGGACATCCATGTGGAAACCTGGGATCTCCTCTAGAGCCAAGTATCTTGCCAGTCCTAAAATGACTCCAATAATGTAGATATCTTATTCCCTTCTCCAATATTTACCTTTCCTCCATCTCCACCCTCCTGCTCCCCCAAGCTCTCCCCAGTCCTTCCCTTCTCCCTTCTCCTTCCCCCTCTCCCCACCTCCACCCCCTACCCCCACCTCTATCCCC
>PVIU01016551.1:0-44646 GCA_004026605.1 Ondatra zibethicus | reverse complement strand
CCTTCTGCTCTTCACCTGCACCTTGGGGGCTCAATCCATTGCTCTGATGTGAATGTGGGTCTCTGTCTCTATCTCCATCCATCGGATGAAATTTCTATAATGATAATCAAGATAATCATCAATGTGACTATGGTACAAGGCTAGTTCTGGCACCCTCTCCTCTGCTGCCTGAATACCTAGCTGGGGACATGCCCGTGGACACCTAGGATCCCCAGGGCCAAGTATCTTGTCAACCCTAAAATGATTGTCTTAATGTAGATATCTTATTCCCTTCTCCAATGTCCACCTTTCTTCCATCTTCACCCTCCCACTCCCCCAAGCTCTCCCCAGTCCTTCTCCCTTCTCCTTCCCCCTCTCTTGTACTTTCTACTGCATTTCCTATTTTTGTTCATCTCTTTTGCTGGCCTTCTGTCTTTTCACCTATACTTCAATCCACTGATTATGTCAGATACATGAAATATTAATTATATTAAGCCCACAGGGTGAGTTCCTTGGTTTCTTCTTTAAGTTCCATAATTTTTATATATTGTTATTGGCTACAATAATTTTCAGCCATAATAAAATTCAGATATTAAACATCTTGTTTATTATCTCCTTGAATCTACTAAACACAATTGTTTTAAAGTCCACCTTGTTCTACATTTTAATTAGATAGAGCCAGATACTGCACCAAAAAAATATCTAAAAGCAAGTCCACATATTATTTTTTCTGAAGAGGATTCTGAGATTCAAAGCAGTGTGATAGTATCTAAAGAGTCAAGAACCAAATTCAAATATCCTAAACCTCAAACTTGTGCTCCTATCCATCTTGCTACAAAGTTGTTCAAGCCCTAAGTCCAAGTGTCTACACAAACCAGAGTCCAAAAATGGTAATGTTGATTCATTCCACAAGAGTAAGATTCTGTTCTATGATTCATTCTCATCAGATACCATGAAAGCATATGTAGTCAAAGGCTGCTCATTTGTTCCTGGCCACCCAGAACCGAAATAACCACAGAGAAATGATATTATTCACAATATTGTTTGGCCAATAACTTAAACATATTTTTAGCTGGCTCTTATATCCTAAACTAATCTATCTCCATTAATCTGTGCATCACCACAACATCATGGCCTACTGGCAAAGTTCTGGTGAGCTCTAATGGGGGGTATCTGTCTCCTGCAACAGCTACATAGCTTCTCATTGACTCTGCCTTCTTTCTCTGAGCATTCAGTTTAGTTTTCCCACCTACCTCTATTCTGCAAAGCCACTGGCAGAAACAATTTTATTCATTAACCAATACAAGCAACACATATACAGAAGGACTTCCCAGACCATTGACCTTTTCTGTCTAAATGGGAAGGAAGGTTTTAACTTTAACAGAGCAAGATTACAAACAACAAAATAGTTATCAAGAAAGAATTATAGTTACAATATTTAGTCCATTTACATTTGGCAAATTAAGGAAAATACTCTCTCATCTATCCTAGCTTTGTGAGTCTAAAGTTGTACATCTAATCTATCTTTTATAATTATAACTATCTTTCTTCAACTCCATCAAAGACTCCAGAAGAATATAATATTACCTAAGTAAACAGGAAGTACATTGTAAGCAACTTCTAAAACTCTAGAATTGACAGAGACATCTTGCTGCCTGGACAGTTACCCAAAGTTTTTCTGTAACATTGGGGCATCCAATCTTCAGCCTACAGGCCCATAGCACCCAGCTGACTTTTCCATGAAGCAAGAAATTTGAAGATCTGTTCTGCCTTGTAATGGCATAGTCCATCAGTTGCTTTCTACTGTATCCTGCAGAATGTCTGGCAGACACTTTCATGAAGCTGGAACCCCAAAGAACCATCTCACCTTTAGGTAAGTTCAGCAATCAGTTTTCTCTGGGTCCTGCATGTCCAGTTCATACAGCATAACATCAAGCAGTACAGACAAAAGCAGTTTCTTGCCCAAATGGCTAACAAACTCCATAAGGAGACTCTTCAGTGCCTATCATCCTCTTGAAGTACATTGGTGCTGCCAACAGCAGATGTGTCTCATTGTCATGAAAAGTCCTAACTTCTTAAAACATTTTAAATGTCATATTCTGTAGGTCTTTGAAAGGTTTGAAGATTATCTATCTAACTGAAATATTTCTCTATCTATCTAGAAAACCTAACTAACATGACTATAAACTTGACTATTATAGATGACTATTAACCTATATTTCTTAATTATATATTACATTTTTAAATGAGCAGCATAAACATAATCAAGAGCAGAAATATACATATAACAAATATACATATAAATATATATAAAACAAAATTGATCTAAAATTTGTATTGATAGACTAAGATCCGTACTAATGAAAAGTACTCATATCTATAGCATATCTCCCCATAATTGTAAGCAAACATTTATAAACAATCATTTAGGGAATTTGGGCATTGTTGTCAGACTATTTCCTGCTGATTGGGGGCACTGTTAATCAGGTCTGACATGGGGTATCCTGTGTGGTAGGTCCATCTCAGCCAGCAGTCCTGAAGCCATCATGGATGTTGGACCATCTGGGCCATTGTTTCAGGGGGTCTTATTTGATCAAACCACATTAGTCTAGAAGAAATCCACAGGTTCTCATCCTCTGTGAAACAAAAGTAGAACATCTTTTCCAAAGCAACATATCCTTAGACCCAAATTTTGAAGTCAGGATACCTTTAAAATATATATGTTGGTTTAATTTGGTAGCCCGTACAATAAAATGTCTCTCTGTACTTAGCTCATTCATAGTCAAAAAAATTAAAGAAAACACAATAATATACATAATCTAGACTCTTTGTGCATATTCCATCTTTACATGACTTATTTTTCTTACTCTATTACTTTTTCTACAAGTTTATTATTTATTATATTTACTCCTTTTACCTTTGACTGTCTCTTCTCTCTTATATTGTTATTGTCTATACTCTTTTTGCTCTCTCTCTCAAGCCTATGCACATTTATCCAACACTGTTACTCATTTAGAGGTCTTTTTCATCTGAATCTGTCTTTTTGCATATCTGTAATTATTTTTTGACCAGGAGTGCTTTTTTTATGCTAAGCTAGTATGGCTAGAACCAACTCTGCAGTCCTGCCTCTTGGCTCTGCCAAGTCCTACATGGCAGAGGCATGTTCACTGCCTCTGAGAGCCATGCTCACAGCCCCATTTTCAGGCACACAGTGGGTCTATGTTGCCATTAAACAAGTTGTATCATTCTGCCCACAAACCCAATTTAAGTGCTCCATCGCCAGACCTCCCAAAAGAGTCAGAATCATTCATGCTGGTGAACCAGGAAGCTACCATATTTAAAGATGCTGTGCAATTTTTGCCACTAAAGCTGAATCAGGAAACTTCTTAAAGGAGACACATCTTTGCTTGCTGCCAGCAAACAGAGCAAGAAGCTGCATTAAACTCTGTGTGTGTGTGTGTGTGCGTGCGTGCATGCGTGCATGTGTATGTGTGTGTGTATAGAATTCCTTCCCAAACTCTCTCAGGTTTTAAGTGGATTTAGCTGGCACACATTGGTTCACCAATCTGTTGACGGAGGCTTCTCGTTTGTTTTCCCAGCAATAACCACACAGAAACTATATTATTTGCAATAGTGTTTGATCAATAGCTTAAGTATATTGCTAGCTAGCTCTTATATCTTAAATTAACCCTCTTCTATTAATCTATGTATCGCCATGTAGGGTTGTGGCCTACTGGTAAAGTTCTGTCCTGCATCTGTCTCCTGCGGTAGCTCCATGGCTTCTCCTTGACTCTGCCTACTCTCTCTTCCTCTAGCTGCTTAAAATTCCCATCTTGCCCTATTCTGCTAAGTCACTGGCCAAAATAGCTTTACTCATTAACCAATAAAAGTAACACATATACAGAAGGACTTCCCACACTAAGCATATATTCTGAATTTTTTGTCCTTCTCATGTACTGCCCCATATTTATTTGCCTGCCACTCAATGTTGCCTGGGTTTATTTTCCTGTTGCTGGCCTTATTTTTGGCTTTCAATGCTAGGTTACATTGATCATGGTGGGGAAGTCACAGCAGCTAGAACTGGCCACACTTCATTCATAATCAAGAAGCATGCTTGCTAGTGTTTATATTTCCTCTGCATAATGTTTAGGATTTTATTCCTGAGGAATGGCTGTCACCTGAAGTAGGCATATCTTCCTACATCAGTAGTATAATCAAAATAATCCCTCTACAGGCATGCCCAAAGAGCCAGCTTCCATAGGATTCTAGTTCCTGGCCTATTGACAATCATAACTAGCCATCAAAATTACCCAGTGGTTTTCAATTATCTATCACACTGTTTCAACCCTAACAAACATAATAACTAAATCAAACATGGTTTATGTCTCATGGGATCTTCATTTCAGTGGGAGGTAAACAATAAACATGTAAGAAAATCGTAATGACATTGATGTGATAGAATATCTTACAGAGTAAATTGTGATAGAGGTTGACTTTAATTAAGTAGTCAGGATGAGATGACCTGCAACCTACAATCTGAATGAGAAAGTGTTTTATTCAGAAAAAGAGAAAATATTGGTGACATGGACATCCCACATCTTCTGTATATGTGTTGCTTTTATTCGTTGATGAATAAAGTTGTTTTGGCCAATGGGGGCTGGAGAGATGGCTCAGAGGTTAAGAGCACTGACTGTTCTTCCAGAGGTTCTGATTTCAATTCCCAGCAACCACATGGTGGCTCACAACCATCTGTTATAAGATACCAGGGTTAGGGAAATAACTCAGCAGTTTAAGTTGCTTGTTGCACAAGCAGATGGAGCAGTGTTCAGATCCCCAGAAGCTATAGAAATGCTAGATGGGTGTGGTTGTCAAAAATTCCAGGATCCAAAAGCAAAGAGAAAGCATCCTAGAGCAAGCTGGCTAGCACTACCACATTAGCACACTCTAAGTATGACAGAGACACCAATTCAAAGAATAAGGTGAAAAGGTTAATGGAAGAAGATTCCTGACATCAGCCTCAGCAAGTGTGTGAGCACATGTGCATGTGTGCACACATACACACACACACACACTCGCACATATGCACACTCCCTGGGGGTGGGATATCCAGGAAGCCAAAAAGAGGGTGGTAGGAAGATAGAGGAGCTGGAGCTACAGGCAACTGTGAGTTGTGTGAATGGTGCTGGAAATGAAACTCTGGCCCACTGCAGGAGCTGAAGTGCTCTTATCCACTGAACCATCTCTCTAGCCCCATAGGTAGTATTTGTGATATTTAACCTTCTACTCTAAGACATTTAAAATTGGGGGGAAAAAAGTAAGATGTCTTTTCAGATTTGGGAAAACAAACAACATAGAATTGTTACTCAGTAAGTGAGGAAACAAAAACAGTAAGCTTTGTAGTCCTTTCACGTGAAATCCCAGACCACAAACCACCTAGAGCATCTGTGACAATCATGTGGTCTCACACCAAATGGAGCAGATGCGTAAGAGTTCAGGGAGCAATGGTGGCTGAAGGAAAGTCAGTGCAGGAACCCAGAGCAGACACTGAAGCAAAAGTCATGGGAAAACCCTACTTACTGACTTTTTCTCCCTGGCTTGGCTCTCATACAGCCCAGGACCACCTGCACCGGCCCAGGGGTGGCACTGCCTACACAGGGTTATGCACTCCCACATCAATCAGCAATCAAGAAAATGTTCCAAAGACATTCTCACCGGCCAATCTGATGGAGGCAACCTCTCAGCTGCAATTGCCTCTTCCTAGGGATGTCTAGGTTGATATAAAGTTGACAAAAACCAACCATAACACCCTTCCTCCCCAGTCTATATTAGTGCATATTAAAATTTGAAAATCACAGCTACAGAGACCTAAGCAGCTAGAACATGTCAGAAAGATTCAATGTCCCCTAGGGGATAGACTAAATTTCTTATTGCCCCAGATATGATGATGAATCTCATTACAGCAAATACACACTGACCTTGTTTTAACTGATAATAAAAGCGGTCAAGACAGACTCTTGACTAATGAGATTTCACAGGGTTAAAAACAGTCTGACAAAGATGCCCTTCTCAGCTCTCTCTGCCTCAATTTTTTGAAGCCATTGCACTGATTAGAGTTCTCATCTCTTCATCCCGGAACATATGCTCACTGGAGTATATTTTTGCATTTCCTATGTGTATGTACATATTTGTTTGCTTGGTAAATTAATTAACTAGGTCATGAGACCAGTATCTCAGAATAGTCATTTCCATCTCTATCCTGATAAGGCTGGCTGAGGAAGTGGTATCAACTTCTGGTCCATTGGGAACTTCCCTTGGACCCTGACTTACTCAATCCATCCAGCCCTGGTTCAAGGTAGATAATGTCCCACAATTCTGCACATCCAAGCTAACACCACACCCCTGAGGCAAATGATTGTAACTGAGAAATCTCATCATGACTGTCACTGTACCCAGGACCCAGCATCCTGTCAAAGTTTGAGATCAAGTTCGGTTTTGAAAAGAGCAAAGAGAACAACATAATTTAAAAATCAAAGAAATTCATTTTAGTAGTAAAAGGTTAACAGGCTTTAGGAGGAGCCATTTTTAATCACCCTCGTCTAGACTCTATCACCAGAATCACCAGCCTCGGAGTGAAATATGGCCCAACTGCCGCCACCAAACAGCTCCTAAAGACTGTTGTATTTAATCATGTCTGTGCACCACTTATGGATTTTCATTATGATTCCCGATGCTGTTGCGCTGGGTAAAATATTAATATCCATAGTAATGATGCATGAAGCTTGGAGTGTAATTTCTTCACTCTTCTTGTCTGATATTAAATTGTTACCACTTTATCATTTGTGTAGAACTGCACGTTTCAATTAATCTTTCCATATCAGCAGCCCTGATTAATATAGATCATGATTCATAAGCTTATCGTCACTATAGTTTTAACAGATCATTTATAAAGATCTTAAATTTCAGGGTCTGGGAGGCGCAGCTGCTGTGTCCAATGTGCCTCTTTATTCTCTCTTCCAGCAGCACTGCTACACACCGGCTGTCATCTCCTGTTGAATAATTAATTCCAGGAAACCAAATTTGCCCAAGGGGGGTGAGAATAACGGGACTGGCAATTGGCAGTATAGTTTGCTCACCTTTCCATGCCCAGCCCGGATGTTGTCTGCTCATCATTGGCTCTGGGGGGATTAACCACAGGTGGGGGGTGGAGGATTGGCTGCAATAGACTGGCCCAGCCAACACAGCCATCCCAGAATAGTTGTTGAGGTTTGATGGAGTGTTGGATAACATCCCAGGCAGCTGTTACTGCTTGCATGAATCTACAGACCTCATCAGGTCTGGCATGATGCCTTATGCTCGTCCTGGAATACAGTCTAAACTCTGCTAAGTATAAGCTAGGGGTATGCTGGCAAAGCAGTGAGAGGTCCTCAGACATTCTAATGCATACTGAAGGAAGGCTTGGGAAACTTTATGAGAAGAGGTTACTGAAGCTCAGAAAGGGTTTGGGGTCTGTAGATACATGGTCCATCATTGGTAGCCTGGGAGTCTTAGCCAAATCCTACAACTGTACTGCTTCTGAGTCACTATGATGCTGAGATGGACCTGTGAAGACTCTCAAGAGAACAGCCCCCTCTTCAGGCAGAAAGAGAAAAATAAAGGGCCCCTCTCTGACTTTGGCCTGAACTAAAGCTTGATTTTCATAGCTCAAATTTCTCAAAAAAATACAAATATAAGGAAAATATTTAATTATAAAGTTTTTAAAGTATCTATTCTGGTAAGTAGTAACTGGTCTTGTAACAGTTAAAATGGTGACATTGTGATGACTTCAAAGTCTAAATATCTTGTTGTAACCTCAATTAGATGAAACATTTGTATTTACTTGGTCTGAGTAAACTTATGCTCTTTGCTAGTATCACTTTTATGCATCTTTTCTTACATGACTTCTATGGGAAACACATTGTCTTAGCCCCTAGGCTTGGGTCTGTATCTGCTACACTCTGACTGTGTCTCTCCAAAATTTATACTAAAGCTTAATCTCCACTATTCTAGTGTTAAAAAATCAGATCTTCAGAGGAATGATTAATGGCACTGCCCTTTTGGGTAGATTAATGCTTTAAGAACGGGCCCAAGAAAACTAGCCTAGTTGTTTACACTTTCCCTTCTGCCATAAGAGGACACCAGTTTCAAGGTACCATCCTAGACAGAGACTGAGGACAGATGTCCAACCTGCTACCCTATTCATCATAAACTTCCCAGCCTCCAAAATTATTAGGGAAGACGTTGCCCTCCTAAATAGACTAACCTCAGGTATTTTGTTGGGGTAGCATACATGAACTAAGGCGATGTCTTAATCCACATTCTGCCAAAGGGTCACCCTGAGACAAGATGAGTGGTTCACTTGGGCAGTGACTGAGGCTGGCAAAGGCTGCATTATCCAACATTATCAAATTTTATCACTGTGAGCAACTGGAGGGTGCTGGAAAACTCTAGAACGTGCCTCAGCAATACTTCAGTGGTAGAGCAAGGAAATCAAGCTATTTATTCGTGAAGCCACCATCTATTACTGAGAGAGGAGTTGGTTTCTGAAGCATGAACTCTCCCACATTCAGGCCTGGCAGAGCCTGTGTCTCAGCAGAGTCATTCCTGCAGCCCCAAAGAGCAGCTCTCAGGTGGACAGTGGGGGGATTCTCACTCCGTATTGGAAGAGGTGAGACCAGGAGAAAACGAGGGCTCAATGACCCTTTCTGCATCTACTCTAGGGCCATGCTTTCTTTGTTTACACATTAAGTAAAGTAGTTATCAAAGTGTTTCTTATGCCTAACACTCTACAGATAGGAGACAGGGGTTGCTGAGAAGCCCATGCAAACTATAACATTTCAAGAGTTCATTTTATTCTTTGAGAATTTCATGCAATGCCTTTTATATCACTGTACCCTATCCCCCCTCCTCCTAATGACCTCTCCTGATGGCCTCTCACTGTTTTTCTAACTTTATGGGTATTCCAAGTGAAACACATGTATCTAAAGATTCAAAGCTAGTATCCACACATGAAAAAAAGCATGCTACTAGTATTTGTCTTCTTCGGACTGGGTTACTGGAAGTGGCTTTTAAGGTAATCTACAGAAACGTTTTAGATGCTTATGATTTTACTCCTGTCTTTTTGAATGATTCTACTAACATCCAATTCAACAGCTATTTTTCAGTGACTCACCTTTAGCAAATCAAAAGCACTTAATTTAATGTTCAAAGAGACAACAATTCCTCTTTTCACACTCCTCACCAGTTTATGTAACACTTAATTCGATTGCATGGTGACATTATTAAGCACAACTGTTATAAAACAGATTTATGAACAAAAACAATTAATACTTGGTAAGAGTGCTGCTGGACCAGTGGGTACCCCTCCACATGGGCTTTCTGTTGGCGAGTGCTATTGTTGAAACTCAAGCGAGTCTTTACATGATTAATCATTCAGTCCTAAAAACCCTCACATGAGTGAGGGCCAACCACTCTACAGAATCAAGTCCCCAGGCATGCTTGCTCAGGGTCACAAATCAGCAAGTAGATGGCTCTCTAACCCAATATGTCTGGGGCTCTTTTAAACACAGGCCACATTGCTCTGACTAGAGAATGGGCTGGTACCAAGATAGTCATAAATATCTAGCAATAACCCAGGCCATCCGGACACCCTGCTTGTTAGCCCTACATCCCAGTGTGTCCGTGTACCGGTCACCTCTGTGGACAACAAGAAAGACAGGACAACGTGAAGCTTACAGAGCAGACGGTAAGATAGAAGGTCTACCTTAAGTGCCAAGAAACATGGTGTTCTAGGCTATTGAGAGGATTCAGGGGAAGAAGAAGAGCCTCTTCACAACTCAGGAGCCAAGGCAGCCTGCATAGAGAGTGTGGTATTTCAGGGTCTGTTAAGTATTAAGAGCTGGCGATGTAAAGGAGGAAACGTTCTAGGTGGAAGAAAGAGAAGCCAAAGCAGAGAGGTAGAAGCGACCAGCTGCATTAAAGGTTGTTAAGGAATTCAGTTTGCCTTGCAGGGAGGCGAATGTTGCTGGCAGTGGGAGGGAGGGCTGGAGGCTGCAGCCAGACTACAGGCGAGCATTTAGATCTAGCTGAAAACAAGGCAGGTTATGTATCTGTAAGGCCGGTCGACTCATCTCTTCTCTTCACTTGTTTGTGCCTTGAGAAAAGCCGTATCCCTGGGTCTCAGTTATGCTGTGTGTGGTATGGTGGTAAAGATGCTGTCTGCCTCGTTGGGGTACACAGATTATTTTATACATCTGTAAGAACTTAGAGTGATACACAACACCATGTAAGGACTTTACAAATACTGGCTTTTCTTACTACTGAAGAGGAACCTCAGAGACTTTTAGTTGAGGCATGGAAAGAGAAGGGAAGAGAGGAGGCAGTGCAAGTCCAATCAGTCAGGAAGACCAGTGGGGGTAGAGAGGGAGGGAGCTACTTGCCACACTGTGAGGACTTTTTAAATTTTCTTGCCCTACAACTGCCCTATATTTGTTATTGCTATGTCGCTATGACCGCAATACCTTCCAGAAGCAACTAAAGGCAGAAAACAGTTATTTGTCTCCTGGTTTCAGAGAGTTTCAGTCCTTCCTGGTGTGGAAGGCGGGTGTGTCCAGCCTGCTCAGTTCATTGTGGCAGAGACTATTCACATTACAGTGGACCAGGAATCAGGAAGGAAAACTGGAAGTAGCCAGGAATAGCATGCCTCTAATACCCCTCCCATGATCTCCTTCCTCAAAATAAGCTCTGCTTCCTGAAATTTCCAGTATCTCCCAAAATACTGCCATCAGCTGGTACCATGCACGCAAAACACGAGCCTGCTGGGGACATTTCAGACTCAAACTGTAACTTGGCCTTTTTTCTTACCCAGCCTCCAGATTCCTCTGTGATAACAAAGAGCCATTGGCAGGTGCCGATCTTCACCGGAGAGCTGCTGGCAGCTGCTTCATTTCACAGAGCACTCGGCCTCTCTGATACTCCCAAATTCTATAAAGCTGGCTGCATTTCTACGCAAGTTAACACCCTTCCTGGAGTCTCCATCAGAATTATACATTGCCTAATATCTAACCTGGCTTTGCATTTCCTGATTGACAGCACATTTTGCTGCTGAACATCAGCTTTGCCTTATTTATTTGTGCATCTTCAATACTCACTGCAGTGATGGAAGGAGAGTAGCAGTCTACGAATGGCTTCTAAATGAATTAATGAACCACAGAACATGTGTTTTCTTATCTCTTTTCCCCACACTGATCCATGTCTTTGTTAAATTAAATAATTTAGTCAAGAGACTCAATAGATGGTAGTTATTGTATTGTTACTTTGCCCTAGCACATGATTGCCTGTCCAGCTGGCTTCCGGTCTGCTGTGAGGGGCAGGATCTTCGTAGGGGTAGGGCCTAGGATCTCTTCCTGGGTAAGCACCCACACAAGCCAGAAGTGCACAATTCTGGTTCCTCACACCAAAATGATTAAATTTTTAAGCAAGCTGATTTAGGTGGAAGATGGGTTAACAATTTATTAGTAATTGATGTCCCCTACTGACTTGTCACTGTACTAATCCTTTGTTTTTCTGTTCAATACTCACACCTAGACCTCTGGTTTCCCACCATAAAGTGCAACCAACCAGATGGTCCCAGGGTCTTCTTGGATCTGAGGAACCATCACCCAGACACACTATTTTATGGCTGTTCCATGGCCCTCACTGGACTAACGAAGCTGTAGAGACTGGTTTCTAGATGGCCCACTCCTATCTACAGAGTGGACATCACCATGGGAATAGTCAAACTGCTTTAAGAACTGGTTTGTTCATTTATAAAACAAAGACAGCTATAGCCATGTCTCGTCCACACGCATAAAAAATAAGTTAACTGAAGCTAATTTAAAGCTTTTCTGAGTTCTCTTGAGAATACAACATTATAAAGAAGACCCTCATGTTGCAATTGTTCAGAACTAACTTCCAAAAAAAAAAAAAACAGTGTCTCACTGCTTTGGCAAGTGTGCTATTATAGTTTTCATTAACTAGTGTTTTACTGATATGAAATCACTAAGGTTGAACTAGTAATGATGAATTTAGAAATGAAACAGTGTTGTGATTGAAACTTAAGTGAGAAGACCTCATGAAATGAGTAACATTGCACAGGGCAGCAGTGTTCGGTGGGATTCGGGGCAACAGTGTTTGGTGAGATTCAGACTTGATATCTGATTTCCAGCCAACACCACTGGGATCCTGCTTCTTGTGTGGGAATAACGGGCTGGGTCATCCCTAAATTCTTTTTCTGTGATCTAAAAAGTTAATTCTTGCTCCACAAGTATGGAAAACTTTTTAAAAAAATCTTTATTTGAATTCAGTTTCTTCGTGGATGAAATGTTTGTTCATTCACTATTTGGTCACCCTGTTCTGAGCATCATCAATCCTTATTCACAGAGTGTTGCTTGCTCTTAACCTGACTCGTCACATGGATAAGACAGTCTATCACAGTGAAATGCAAACAGGACAATGGTTCTAGTCTACATCTGAGCCCCCACTCCCCATCTTATTTCTGTCCAGCTCTAACAGCCTGCTCCGCGTGGGCGTGTGACCTTTCTTTCATGGAATAAAGAGTCTGGGTATATTTTGACATTACGACAGGGGCTAAGGAACACTGAAACCCTGCCCTGACTTTCCACCCTTGCTACAGGGGACCCAAGGGAGTGGTGTCAATATGAGTCACAGTACGTTTGGTAAAACTTCTTCATTGAGGTATGCTAGGTGCATTGGGAAAGCATCTGTTGTGTACGATTTGATGCGTTGAAAGAGCCTCTGTGTCGATGGCCACCCCAGCACCAGTTCTGCTCACTACCAAGTTCTCTTGTAAAACTTAATGGAAGAAAGTAGAGTTCGGGCTGGGAAAATGAAAAGAGAAGGCAGCACCAAGCCTCTCCTGCATCTTCCCCAACTCCAAGTAGGAACTGATAGGATGGACGCAAGAGAATGGCTGGCTCTGCCCGGCTTGGAACTGATGTAAGTCTAGTCAGAGGCACTAATCCTCTTCTTACTTATTTATTTTATATATTTTTTTTATTTAACAACTAGAACTATGCATTCACTCATTTATTATTCACTTACTTATCTATTGAATGTGCATGAGTGGTTTTTTCTGCTTGTAGGTCTGCACACCACACGTGTTCTTGCTGAGACCAGACGACAGCAATGGATTTTCTGGGACTGGAGTAACAGATGGCCATGAGCCACCAGGCAGGTGCTGGACATGGAACCTGAGTCCGGTCCAAGAGCAGTGTTCTTAATCACTGGTCACTTCTTGAGTTCCTATGGGCCCTAACTGTGGTGATCCCTCTCACAGGGAAGCAGGGCTCATTCAGATAGACTGAGATGACCTAGCAGTATGGCCATTTGCTTTCTTTTGGGGTAGAGCTAGTGAAACAATGAGCCTAGATGGGAAGCAAAATGGAAATGGAGACAAGAGGCGTGAAGGGCTCTGGTGCTGGCTTGTGCTCCTGCCTTCCCTAGTAGGCTTTTACTTGCTTTTTACCTCAGAGCTCCCAACACAGCCCCCTCACTGGTTCTAATCCCTAGTATTCCTTTGGTTGGTACCTGGCCACGTCAACACCCAGCACAAAAAGTCTTAGGGTTTGTCCCCCCCATTTCAAGTTAGATAGCAGAACAATGAAGATTCTTAGACACCTAAGGGAAAGGTCTATCGGAGATTTAAAAACTGCCTGTGATTTTAGGAAAATTTAGCCACAAGTGGAAGTGTGTGTGTGTGTGTGTCTGTGTGTGTATGTGTGTGTGTGTGCATGCACGCGCACATGTGTGCAGGTGTGTAGAGAAAGACAGAGTACTTTTTAAAAAAAATATGAGATGATTACTTGACACAAATAAGGAACTCCAGCAACCATGAGAGTTTCATGACTGTGAGAACAATTCTCATTTGTTTCCACCACCCTGAGATTAAATCAAGGCAAATTTATCTCTATTCCAGGTCTGAATGTCTTCACCCTCCCCCCTTCTATTTAAAAGATTCCCAACCTCAAACCCACCCAATTCCAGACCACTGGGCATTTCAGGATTCTAATGTTGCTTCTTTATGTCTTTATTGCTCCTTTGATAGAGAAATTGAAAAAAAGAAAAAAGATATGCAGAAGAACAACAAAAAGCTATAATTATGAAGATTCAATTTAATTTAAAGCTTGTGGACAGAAAAGAAGAAGCCAGAAAAGAAGGGCCCAAATTAATTTAGCAGGGAAGCATTGCATGAAATATTGTTGAAGTTTAATAACCATGCAAAGACAGATGATATGTGTGGAAAAATTAGTTGTAGGACCTCATAATAGTCTATTAATATTTCCTACAGGCGCAAAACCTTTTTCTGAATAATTGTGACAATGCAGTCTTTTGAAAAAGAGAGAGTTGAAAAAAAGAGTCTTCAAAAGGAGACAGAGATGACGAGGGTGCTGGAAGGAAAGGCGACTGTCAGCAAGGAAAGCTGGCTGGAGGACATGGCTCACTACAGCCTGGCCAGAGAGATCCAGCTCAGAGGGGATCATGGAAGGCATGCATGGTCCATTAGCACCCGAGAGCTGGGAAAACAGCCTGCTTTCCCAATAGTCTTAGTTTGCTGTAGTCTTTATGCAAAAGTACCTAGTATTCCTGCCCATAAGGTCAACATGACTGAAAAAATAAATAAATAAAACTCAGACAGCTTTGGATTGACTGGTTGGTTACTAGAGTCCCATGAGGTACATGGAGAGAGGGAAAGCCGGGGAATTTTCTGCCAGTGCTAGGGGTTCAGCTGCTCCCTTGATTCTAGGAATAGAATGACTTCTTCAGGCTACTTCTTCCTGCAGAGACCCAGTTCTGCCTCTGCTTTTACAAAGCCTGGGCTTCTAAGAACAAAGGATCTGAGTTCCTTTATTCTGCTTTAGCAGTGGGGAAAATTAGTCCATGCACTCCAAATGCCAGAGAGTATTCCTCCAGTGGAGACTTGATAAATACGCATTGGTTGAATTGGGTTGTGTTTCAGGGAACAAAAAGAGTAAAGCAAAGCAAAATGATACTCGTTAACAGCATGTTGTTTGTGATATAAAAACACAGTGCTTTCTGTAATCCTCACAACAAACTTGCAAAGCTGTTGGCATCCTGCCCATTATGCGTAAGACATTCCCTACTTCACCTGCATTCAGGAACTGGTAGAGTCCAAGGATTAACCCCCGCCCCCAGCATCTTGCCTGTAGAAAGATTGGTGAGGTTGGCTCCCCTTCCATCCTGCAGGGTTCTGTCCTGCCCTTTGTTGACTCATGGATGCTAATTTTGGCCCAAATTCTTAAATTTGCTCTGTCTAGAAAATAGCTTGGAGTAATCCTAATGAGCACAGGTCTACCCAGTACTCAGCCTTTAGAGTGCATCCCTCCCAGAACAAGAAAACCATGGAGCATCTGGTATGGGAACACAGGAGGCAGAATCATTGCACATCTGTCAGGAAGTCCTAGAGGCTCTGAATAGCATGGTCATGGATGTGGGTCCCAGCTCTCATCATCCAGGTGATGTCATTTGGATGCTTAGAGGGTTCAAGATTCTCCTGTTTCATCAGTGAGACACAGGCGACTTTCTGTTTGTTACTGAATCAAGCCATGTGTGTTTGGCTGGGACAATGGCATCCATATCATTACATTCTCAGAGGGCTGTGCTAGACATGGACCATCAAAAGAAACCTACAGAGCTGAGATTTGTGTGACATACTCACAGTCATCACTAAGTTTCAACCTTAAGCCTTTTTTTTCTTCCCATGATGAACCATATCAAGACCTACACTGTCTACCTTAAGCTCTTTAGTATTCAATACATTATTCTCTTTCTTAGGGTTTAGTTTTTGCTGTTGCTGTGTTTTTCGTTTTGTTGGGTGTTAGGGAGCAGTTTGGTAGGTGTGGTTTTGAGATTTGTTTTTGCTTTTGTTTTTCTTGATTTGTTTGTTTGGTTGGTTGGTTTTGAGGCAAAGATTTTGAAGCCCAGGATGGCCTCAAACTAAGGATGCAACCTGGGCTAGCCTTTGAACTATGGTGGTTCTCCTAGTTCCAGGCTCTCGGGCACTGGGACTTAAGGTGTATACCATCAATATGTTGTTCTGGGTCCATTATATCAGAAAGGAGTAGTCCGTGGTCCTGATATGAGGACAGGACTACACTTATAGCAGGAAAATCACCCAAAGCTTAACTGTAGTTGCCTCTTTCCATCACCCCTTCTCCCTGGGAATACTGATGTTTTCCTAGGAATATAGGAAGTCCATCAACAATTCAGATGTCTGCCCGTGAATCTTGGGGCACTGCTGAAGGCCAGGCAAGGAGAATAAGTACTCCTAGGCACGACCATTTCCAGAAGATAACAACCCCATAGCATGTGAGATGTGATAAAGCCTGTGAAGCACAAAGATTTCTCCTGTTGATGAGGTGACAATAGCAATATGGGCATTTGAGGATGTACAGGATGGTCATCCTAAAGGATCCCTCCTGTAGTTTGGATATAAAATATCCCCCAAACATATCATATGTTGGAAGTTTGGTCCGCAGCTGGAGGTGCAATTGAGATATGACCAGATCAGGGGAGTGCTGACTTAACACTAGATTAATCTACTGATAACTTCATAACTGAGTGGGCTAATGGTGGTAAGCTAAAGGGAAGGACACAGCGCTCTTGGGGTCTTTGAAGAGCATGTCTTGTCCCCACACCCTTTCTCTCCTCTTTTGCTTCCTGGCCACCTTGAGATGAGCAGCTTTGCTCTACTACAGCATAATGTACAGCCTCCCCTCAGGTGCAACAGCAACAGATCCAGCCAACCACATGCTGGAATCTCTGCTGGAGGAGACAGATAAAAACTGTGCTGTGTGCACAGCTAGAAGCATTGCCTTTCAGTGAAGCAGTCCTGCCTATCCCTGAATTTTATCAAAACTCTTCCTGAGGTATGGCAACAGATTTGCATTTTTATGCAGCATGCAAAGATTTTTTTAAAAGAATATCCTTAGTAGGTAAGTCAGTGATAAAAATCCTTAAGGCTAATACATACACAAATTAGAATTATCGAAGAATAATATCCCATGTAGTCCTTCATCTAACATTTCCTGGGAGCCTCCACTAAGCACTGGAGAGATAATGCAGATCAGGGGCAGCTCTAGGGGGCCATTGCCTCGCTGTAGAGAACAAAGAGTGCAATAGGATCATATTAAGTACCCAGAAGTGCTCCTGCCTTCCATGGCTTTCCCAGAAGCCTTCCTCTTTCTGAGAAATCATCTTCTTCTCTGAGTCATGTGCTTGTAAGAGAGCAGCTGTTGTAGGGATTTTGCCTTTGTGTCATTTAAACTTTTGTATGATGAAACACCCAAAAGACTGTCTTAAAGCGTCCGTAGTTTATGTAACCATGGGTCAGCATCTCAGTCCGATAACACCCAGGTTGTTCTTAGGGTCCTATCTGAACACACTGATGACACCAATGGATCGGTGCTTAGCTCTGCTTCTTGTGTGTGGTTGCTTGACTGCTTGTCAAGCAGGAGTGGCAAGAAAGACTGGTCCACATAGCTGAGTGTAGGACAGACAAACCCAAATTTGTTAACATATTGGTGGCAAATGTCTTGAAAGGCAGGATGGGCTTTAGAGTAGGGGGCTTGGAACTGGAAACATACCACTTATGCTCTATCGGACTCACTCCAAAATGAAGGCCAAGGCTAACCCAAATTCAGGGGTGAGAAGACAGACTTCACTCCCTGATGGAGAAACTACAAAGTAAGGAGTGGTGAAAGCTTGTCCGTTTCTGTAGTTGGCAACACCCTCTGGCCAAACTGGAAGGCAAATGCCCAAGCTAGACCAATCATAGTATTTTTCTCCCCATAATAAGCTTCACTCAGAAGAAAATAGACATCTGATAACTACTATTTTAATCAAAGGTCTTCATCATGCCTTTTCCTCTTGTGGTCAGAGAGCTCTGTATTCATGTGTCTCTGCTAGGAAAATGTGAGCCCACTGTCAGCAATGTGCTCACCCATCCTACAAGCCTACCTTTGACACAAAAGATTCTCTTTTTTTTTCTTATTGGTTGAGAATTCCATGCACGCATATAATGTGTTTTGGTCAAATCCATCCTCCATTCTCTCCCTTCCAACTCTTCCCCTATGCCTACCACCACCATTTCCTCCAATTTCATGTGTTCTTTTTGTTTGTGCAAACCCGTGAAGTCAACTTACCACTACTATTATATGCCTAAGTGATAGTCACCTACTTACTGGAGCATGGGTAGGCTCTCACATGACATAGCCCTGAAAAAAACTGTCACTCTATGCCTGTCTATCTCTCTGTCTCTCTCTGTCTTTGTCCTTCTCTTTCTCTCTCTCTCTCCCAGCCTCCTCCCAGCAGCTATCAATTGCTCCTCAGCTAAGGGTGGGACTTCCCATCTCCTCCTCCATCCCTGTTGGGATTGTGTTCTTCTTGAATTTATATAGATCTTATGCATGCAGTTATAGCTGCTGACTGTAACATGAGGGCCAGGCTTGTTGGGGTTTCTGTCCTACCCAGTTCCCGCAGCCGTTTAGCCCCAAAGAAAATCACAGAGAGAGTCTATATTAATGATAAACTGATTGGCCCATTAGCTCAGGCTTCTTACTAGCTCTTGTAGCTTATATTAACCCATTATCCTTATCTATGTTAGCCACATGGCTCAGTACCTTTTTCAGTGGGGCAGGTCACATTCTGCTTCTTCGGTGGTCCAGGCAGGAGTCCCGAGAACTTCCTGCTTCCCAGAATTCTCCTATTCTCCTTGCTCCACCTCTACTTCCTGTCTGGTTGTCCCACTTATACATCCTGGCTAATGGCCAATCAGCGTTTATTTAAATCATGATTGACAGAATACAAACAATTCTCCCGCACCAGCTGACAGTTCATATGTGCAACTTGCCCTGTTGTGTCTGGAAAGTGCAATTTCACTGCAGTCCTACACTGCCTCTGTTTGGATTCCTTTAGCTCCTACCCTTTTGTGTGTTTTGGGTTTTTGTTTTGTTTTGTTTTTTGAGGCTCCTACCTTTTCTATGATTGCCAAAGCTTTCTAATTAGTTGACATTTTGATACAAGCTAGGTTTTGATATCTGTAGCCAAGTGTATTCCTCCAACATGAGACTAAAATCATATTTGCCTAGCTGAAGGAGCAATGGCAATGAGAAATGGTGATCCAGAGGTCAATTGTTTGGACAGGTGGGGGTGCTCAGAAAGGACTCTCAAACCATGGAAGAGTGACAGCAAAGGAACAGACAAGAGTAAACAACAAACATGTCCAAAGAGAGACAGTTACTTTGGGGAAGCCTAAATTTTAGAAGAGGAACAGAAAAGGGGGACAAAAAAGGCATTTGGACCACAACATATGGGGTTTTAATAACATAATGAAGAATTTAAAATTTGCTTTATAGTTGAGAAGAGACTTTAAAATTGAAAATATCATCTGAGGATGAGTAGAATGATGGATCTGAAGGACCAAAAAAAAAAAAAACCAATCAAGAGATAAATCTTGAGACAGTGGGACCTTGGATTGGATCTGAAGAAAGTGGTGACAATGAAATAAAGAAGAAAGGATGCGCAAGACAACAATGCAAAGGAGCAGAGGACAGGGCAACGTGAGCAGCAGCAGAATCTTGCCGTGACGCCAGATGTTGGAGTCTAGATGAGGGACATAGATTACGGCTGAACAATCTATTCTATAGCCAGCCAAGGCTAGAGAAAGTTCAGAAAGAGGTTGGAGCCAAAGAAAGGTATGTGGAAGCCATCAATCAGTTATTAGATTCCAGTGGAAGACCCTGTATAAGATGGTCACTGTGAAATATGCCAAGAATACCACAGTGCACAGAATCATCCCCTGGACTCAGGCAGGTATGAGGACTGTTAAACTGTCAGCAGCAAAGTCAACAAGGAAAACACTACTCATGTTCTTCCAAACACAGTAAGAAAGGGGAGGGCAGCTTGACTTCTAAATGAATGACTGAGAATGAGCATTGAGACCTAATAGGGTTTAGAGTAGACCCCACGGCCCTTGCCACATACCCTCTCCCTTCACCAGTATCAATCCTCGTTTTCAGTTCTACCATACAATTCATCTGTGGATGCTGTTTTCCACAGGACAGGAAAAAAACCCAAATGTCTAGCATTTATATTTGTCTTCTGGGGAGACATATTCAAATCACTATCAGAAGCAGTGCTAGAAAAGCCTCAGGTATCTCCTGCCACACCAACGATGGCAGCTCGAAGGAAGTCATTTGGCAAGGATGAAGGAGTGTGACTCACCAAGATTGAGAACCAAGTGCTGCCTCTTAACAAGATTTATACAGGCGCTCCCGCCTCAGGGATGGCGCACATCCCTAAAGCGACTGGAAGCCAACTGGGAGCACTGAGGATGGAAGAGGACCGGAGGCAGGTGGGAATACCAAAAGCAACACTGGCCAAGCAGAAATGGAATTCATGTCTTTAACATCCCCTTTGCCTGCCTATTTTCACTTTTATAGAGCAGCCAGCCCTTCCCAGTCCTCCCCAATTTCCCCTTTTCTTTTCTTTCTTCCTTTCTTTAAATGCAGTCTAATCCCGAGTGTGAACTGATGTAGTTTGTGTGTTGGGGGGAAAAATCTCTCTCTTTTTCTGCCTTTTTTTCTTCTTCTTCCCCTGGCCCAGTTCATTATTTTTCTTTCTTGTCACTCAGTGTGATAGGTTGAACAGAAGTGCACAGATGAGCACTGAAAACGGTGTCACAAGGCCTTAATCTAGTCTTTAATGCCTGACTTCAGAGATGTCATTTATCTTCTAACTGCAGCAGGCATCCACCAACTTTATCTCTAATAATATATTGATGGATTAAAAGGGTCGGGCAGGAGACCGGGCTGGAAAAATTGCTTATTGACATCAAAATACAGTGCCCTCAACCTGATAAACATGGAGGGCTCGTGTATCTCCCAGAATAGTTGGCGTAGCTATAATTTTTTTTTCTAACATGTTTCCCCAGGTTCATGGGGTGGTCCAGTAAAATAAACAAATACTAAACATTATTTCTATGCTGACATGGCCAGGGAACACACGAGATATTTTAAGAACACATTTTTAGTGTCAGATTTGTAAATACCCTTTCCTTATTTATGACATGCTATAGCACAGTCAACGGCAACTTGAAACAGGCTCCTATAGTCTTGGCAGCATTCAAATATTCTCCGTGCAGTTTGCTGGGGCAAAGCCCCTGATAGCACCTGATTATGCTTTTGGACAGTCGGGTAAAGCAAGGCTATTTCACCAGGGAAACGAAGCCAGTAAGCTCAGAATGTAAATGAAGGCTGCCTTTGAAGAGCTTCCCTTTGTTATTATTCTCTTTATTTCATTGTTTGGTTGGCAAAGACATGTTTCAGAACGTGGACCATTGTACCACATACACTGTGCCCATATAAGTCAATTTTAGAATAAACAAAAAAATAATCCATAACTTCTAACTCCTGCTTAATGGGTAGTTCCTAAATCATCTCTCTTCAAAACTCCTTCTTTTGGATTGAATTTTGCCTCATCTTGTTTTTAAATGTATGAATTATTAAGGATGCCCTCCTGGGATTTTTTTTAACTTTATAAGGTTCAATTTGGTGGTTTCTGCCTGGTTTTTACAATTGGAAGTGACTTCTTCAATTCAGCTTCCTTTGTTTTGAAGACAAGCTCCAAAAATGTCTTACATAGTACTGTGTCAAATGAGGACAGTTGACCTTATCTTTTTAAATCACTGCATAATTTACATTTTTCCTCAGTATAGGGGTAATGCCATAAAGGTTGTCTGGTAGATGTGTCTGAAGGCATCCACACAAAGAACCCATTATTCCAGAATTTTGTACCTTTTAAAAACTGTTTTGCTGAATACAAGAGCATCTTATTCAGGACCACCTAAGCTGGGGTCCTTCATGTCTGTGTCTAGTAGAGCCAGCAGAAGAAAACCGCACAGTTGAATACTGAGTATTCAGGCACGCCCATGGCTAAGCTCACAGATGGCTACCCACCACAGCTGTGGAACCCACACAACAGGGCCACCCTCCCTTGCAGCAGTTTCCCATCTATAAAATAGATATAAGAATTGCACCATTTTACAGGAGAGCTGTGAGGATCAAATGTGTCCACACATCATGGCTAACTATCAAGGCATCCGAGGCATGGTGAGTGCTTGGCACGTGCTTCCTCTGGCCGTCAGCATCATCTCTAAAGTTATTCTTGGACTTCTAAGGATGTCTCATCCCAACGGAAGGATGACTTGAGACTTGCCTATGTAAAGAGAACATCTACTCATCTACAAAGCACAAAATGTGGTTGAAGGAAGGATAAAAGGAGACTTTGGGAGTTATAGGGAATGGCCAAACAATATCTGCAAACACCAGCAAGTAAAAGTAATAACAGACACAGTTTACAGGACACTGACCCTCTACCACGATCAACTCCAGGTCTGCTCGGCTCTGACACCAGGCTCTCAGTTCTATCATTTCCCTTAGAAGCCATGTCAGACTGCAGAAAACAGGGTTCAGAGCTGGCACATTCCATGAGCAAACGGGAGCACACAACTTCATGTACCTAAACCTGACTTTGTCATAGCCTTCCACCTTGGCAGGAGCCCATGGCTAATCGTCTCCGACCTTCAAATCTCCAGTCTAGAAATTTACTCCTTCATACTCTGCTTCGATGGCGGTAGTGATAAAGAAGTCATCGATTCTTGGTGCTATCCTCAAATGAAGTCACCCCAGGGTACAACAACAAGCAGGCCTAAAAACCTTGCTCAACTGCAAAAGGGTCTGTGCCCACAAGTGACTGTTTTCACAGTAGATGGCGCTCCTGAAACTTCCAGTTAAACTTATATTTTCAATAGCTATGGGAAGTTCAGACTTTGCAACTTCCTCCAATAATTTCATTTGATTTAATGAAATAAAAAAAAAAAACAAAGAAGATACAAACCTGAGTTCATGCCTGTGTAGATTTGGTCAGGAGCAAAGAAAAGTCTCTGTGTGGCTTGCTACTGTAGTCTGCTGTCAAACGTATCTATACCTTGGCTTTCAGCTTTGACCCTCACTATAACTCCGCATGGTGATAGCAACATGAGGAAACCGGAGCTCACAAAGGGGGAGCCAATTCCCTGTCATTGTGTAGTAGCAACGTTAGGATTCAAAACAAAGCCTCACCAGCTGCTTCCACTGGTCCTGTTGTAGCGGCAGGTGACATACATCTGAAGTTTGGGGTTCAATAAGACCACAAGGAGGACAGCTCTTCTTCCCAACAAACTCTGCTATAAAAAGAAGCACAACAAACCTGGGCATGACAACAAGGCCCTCAGGCTTAAGCTACAAAACTCAATTCTCACTTTGTGGGGTTTTCCTTGAGAATAGACCATCTCTTACTTTTAAATTCGCATGTACAGCCCAGAGACCTCAATGATACTAGAACTCTATTTTGATATCCAGACGGTCCTGTCATCATTTTCACAGGCTCCTAAGAACTTAGTTCCAAGAAGGTAACTACAAGGCTCTATGTTGCTGATAAGAACTGACCTCTTCTTGTCCAATGGCATCAGAAACCCCCACTTCATGGAGCAAAGGCAGATGTGAGAATCAGTCATGAAGAGCAGCAGGCAATCATAGCTGCAAGGGAGGGCTCGGCCAGTGAAGAAAGACTGTGGTGACAGGCTCCCTGCATAGAAGGGCGGCCACCAACCCATGGGGGATGGACCAGAGCAGACTGGCATCGAACTGTGGAGAAGTGAGTTAAACACCAGGGGGTTGGAGATCAGAACACAGCCTAATGAAATTAAAAGACCAGAAAAGCCACAGGCCTGGACTACCACGACGCAGGCCAGTGGAAGCCAGCCAGCAGCAGGGTGGGTGTTGGGTGCTACTGTGATGAGTAAGAATGTGGTGGGGAGATGGGTAAGAGAGCAGAGAGTGGTTCGGGTACTATGGAGAGAGATGGAACTGGAGACGCCGCAGTCTCAGTGAGGGTCCAGTATCAGTGGTGTAGCAGAAGCCAGAGGCCCGGAACCAGACCAATGACTCATTGCAACAAACATTTACAAGTAAAGCTGTTTGGGCAGAAGGGTGTACTATGTGATGCACTGTGGTGCCCAAGGCCATTACCACAAATGAGTAAGTGATGTAGAGGAGCTAAATTGAAGCACAATTAATAAAAACTCAGGGAGAGAAACTGGGGTTCAACCTGAAGACCTGAAAAGCAAAACAGACAGCCACTGGTTCTTACCTTGACCTCAGTCTGAAATGGAGATCCTGCCTCCAGGAATCTCAGTGTCTGAGAGCTGTTTCCTCCCCTCTTATACTCCTTACTAGGGCTGGGATTAAAGGCGTGCACCACTGGGATTAAAGGTGTCCACTGCTTGGCCTGGAAAATAGACCAGTGAGGCTGTTTTATTCTCTAATCTTCAGGCAAGCTTTATTTATTAAAAGAAAATTGAAATGTCACTACACTAAGTGATTTATTTTTAATTTATTTCTATTTTTTAAAATTTTATTTTGGGGGGAGGCGATAAGGTTGAAGGGCATACATGAAAGGAGTGGGAAATGAGTGGGATTGGGGTACATGCTATGAAATTCTTAAAGAATCAATAAAAAATTATTTAAAAAAAGAAATTAAAAGACCAGTGCTGAGATGATTAGAACAAACAAAATGAAATTTTAAAATAAGCAAAGTCTGGGAAGGCAATAAATATGCTTACTCATAGTTAAAAGTAAGAAAAATATATATTTAATACAGTAACATCAAATCTATTAATGAAAGAAACAAAAGATGCTGGAAAGGATTGGAAAGGCAAAGCCCGGCTGGACACCTTCATAAATTCTCTAGAACATTCTTTTGGGCTACCTACTCCTTATGGGAATGCTAGTGGTGACATCATTTCACAGCTTTCAGTTCCTGTCTCAAAGGTCTGCCCTAACTGCTTCATGCCATCTCCTTCCCCAGTGGTCATTCCTCACAGATGGAATCTAGTAAAATGCCCAATCTGATGAGCCAATGACATCGGGGAGACTTAGCTTAATAGGCAAAGTCTTCTCTGGGTACCTGACCAGAAAGAACTGAAGATGATGGTTTCTCTCTCTCTCTCTCTCTCTCTCTCTCTCTCTCTGTGTGTGTGTGTGTGTGTGTGTGTGTGTGTGTGTGTGTGTGTGTGTGTGTTCCCTCTCTAGGATGTTGTGGGAAATGGCAGCAGAGCTATGGCTTGGAGTTCCCCTTGGTCCTTGGGGAATGAGGTTACAGCACAGGGGCAGAGAGCTGGTTCTCCAGCAGGATCCAAAGAGCAGTTGGTGATGCGACCTGGACTTCTTTCTCCTTCTGTCTTGTAATCATTGTGCACGAATTTGACTTAATAGAAAGTAAAGCAGTCCACAGGGTTCCGGTTTTACCAAGTGTCTACCTGTCTTCCACTTGTCTTCTCCCAGTGTCTACTAGGCCCAAATGAAACTAATCTACCAAGGAGTAGGCAGGGCTCCCGGTTTCTTCCTGAATCGCCCATATTGTTCTATCCAGTATCGTCCTTACTCTTCATTTGTCCCCTATTATAGAGTGAACATCAGCATGTCCACTACTCAGCTGGAAATGGGGTGTCAATGTCGTGATACTTCTCATACTTCCTGATCACGCAGAGCAGGGGAGCACCCATTGCTACACTGAAGAATCATGGCCCCACAATTGCTGTTCTCCTTTACATTTTGATTATATAATGAAATGCCTATGTATTTACAGAGGTAGCAGACCCATTAGGCTAACCTTTACAAGCCCCAGTTATTGGGGGCTCTCTTTGGGATGTGGGGTACTTGGTGTTTCTGTATCTCCAGTTTTTACTGACCGTCTCAGGACAAGCACAAGTCCCCACAACACCATCACATATATAATTTCTTTGCACTATAAATCAATTTAATAAGAAGGCAGAGGCCGTTTTTAAAATTATCAACAATACATACTTGAGTAAATTGTAAAGCCTACTAAAGAGAGAGTAAATGAATTTTTAATATAGTAAAAGAACATGGAGACTACGTACCTGCCTTATATGAGCAACTAGAAAGTGTGAATAAAATAGGCTGGAAGAAAAAAACAATATTTTTAATAGTTAACTATTTTTTAATAGTTAATAGTTTTTTTCAAAATTGATGAAAGGCAAGATTCTTCAGATTGAGGTATCAGAGTAAACCTCAAAGAAAGAAAATTAAAAGGTATCCATCCCAGGCATACCTCAATGGAAATACAGGAAACCTGTGGCTTAAAAGACTGTCTTGTGGTAACGAGAAAGGAAAGGCTGAATGGAAGCTGTAAGGTGTGGCTGTGCAGCTCAAGAACAAACCGCTCCCTGGCAACAATAAAGGCCAAGGCATGTGACGATGGGAAATAGCATTTCATTTACCCAAACTGACACTTAAGGACAAATAATAAATTTTTCAAACTAAAAAAAAAAAATTAATGAGGGGAGGGGAGGGAAGGAGACAGAAATGTTGCGGATAAAGACCAAAATAAGAATGCTCTTTAAACAAATAAACAAAAACCGTCACTGCCCGGAAATTCCATCGCATAGAAAATTTAGAGGAAGAACGAAACAAACCTTGAAAACATTCCAAGGGACATTTATCAAGGTAAGACAAGGAAAGCCAAAGTGAGGGATGAAACCACAAAGGCAGGAGGAAGAAGAGAAGTGGCAGCTGAGCTGTGGGAAGCGCTTTCTTTGTGGCTGGACATCCTCCAAGCAGGATCACTTTCTTATTGTTCTCTGGATGCTTTGTTTACTATAGCTCTTTGGTTTCTGCTTACCAACTGAGCATATCTTCCTGGGAAAGTTTTAAGTCTACCATTTAGCCAAAGCCTAACAGGACCATGGCATATTTACCACCTTAAATCAACTCCCCACCCTTCCTTCAACTCCTTATATAGCCACATCAAAACACACAGGACCTTGCTCTTCCTCTCTCTCTGTTTTGCTACTCTTTGGACACAGCTGGTCTAGAAAATCTCAGATCTACCAGTGTTGAGCAATAAAATAGGAAACAGTTGTGGCATTAGGAGGACGAAATTAGAATAAGATATATGAAAAATAAGCAAAATTTAGCAACACATAAAGACTTTGTATATTCCTCAGGGCAGAGGGAAACTGTGACTATCCCAGGTGTTTGTTGCTATGACAAACTACCTTAAAACGATTGTATCTCATATTTTAACAGGACAGGAAATGAAGTAGAACCAAGCTGGGTGATTCTCCCCACACGACTCTGGTAAGGATCTCCCTGCTAGTATTCAACTGTTGAGCTTGTGGCCTGGAGATCCAAAGCCTCAATCTGGTACTTGGCATCTTGTGGGTGAAGTCTAGAAGCCTGGGTGTGACTGAGCTACCCCCATTCTATGTAATGTGAAAGCCTCTCAGGAGAGCTTGTCCAGCAGGGTGGTGTTGGGACAGTCAGCCTCCCCGCACTGCAGACCGCTCAAGGTTCCAACAGAAACTTGGGGCAACTGGTTTTGTAGGCCTGGGCTGGAGGCTGACATAGCTTCATTTCTCCCAGGCTCTATTCGTTCTCAGACACACTCACTCAGGCTCAAGGTAAAGGGTCCTAAGCCCTAGTTTTCACTGAGAGGAGAGTCAAAGAATTTTCAGCTGTCTTTAATGCATCCTATAACGAAAGTTTCGCCATGGGTTTAAATAGTGTCTCCAAAGAAACAGTACAAAAAGGAGTAAAAAGCAGAGGGCGTATGGTAAAACAAAAGGAGCAAATGGGGGCGTGGGCTAGCAGAGGTCCAGAAGAAGAAAAAGACAAAACCGGCAAGGACTCCAAGGATTAGATGATGCAGGGAACACTGGAAAGCAATGCTTTTCATGCGTACAACTCAGTTGGGGGCTTTGTTAAAACACGGCCTCAACTAAGCTGAGAGCAGGCACAGGATTTCGCAGTTCTAACGAGCTCCCAGGTGATGCTCAGATGTTAATAGTGCTTTGGAGTAGCAAGGCCATAAACAACGTAGACAACAATCATCTGAAACCAAACTAAATACTTGGGAGGCTGAGGCAGGAAGACTGTCAAGAGCTTTAGGGGAGCTGGGCTAGAGGGAGACCCTGTCTCAACAAACGAGATCAAAAAATATACAGTGATGAAGAATTTCTAAAACCTAAGGATAAAGTGATGACATTAGAAGAAAGCCATACTGAATATGTAAGCAACAGCCACACTGAGTGTTTAAGTAGCAGCAAAATTGAATAAATACATAATAAAGCCAAAACAAAGGTAATAACAAATTTGCAGACTAGAAAGTCACCAAGCATCTGTGCTCCAGTAAAGCAGCAGAGATCTAGTCAGCCTCCCACCCAACCACCAAATGGGAACAGGGAAGAAAAGATGGCCGTGCCCATCTTGATGGCTGGATCTGTAACAACTAGAATTAACAGATATTATATAAAGTTGATAAGTCAGTCATAGAAATAGAATCCCATACAAAGAAAAAGCATAAGAAAAGCAGACAAAGTGCATTGCATGGAAAGAAAAAGGAAGTTAATAATATACTTCCACTGTTAAGGGAGAGTAGAGCTTATCAACAGGTGGGCTCCCAGGTGTGCTGAGATACTGACAGCCTTAGCCTTTAATACACCTTTGAGATCCTAAGCCAAGCACCACCCCTACCCATGACCAGCTGCCACCAGATGTCATCCATTAACTCAGCATGCCCTACAAATCACACCATCTGTTCTGAATTATGAAACAGAAGATATTACAATAAAGATGTAATTATAAAGAGAACCATTAGAGTAAACCACATCTTTGCTAAATACTAGAAAAACTAAGCAGAGGGGCAGAAGAAAGCAGAATGTGTAGTGAATGATGTATGAAAACTATAAATAAGATGACAAAAATATTACCAGAAATATCAATCATGCACATCCATGTAAATGAACTTTGTCCAAAAAGAAAAGATCTTCAAGTTGGATAACAAAACAAACTGAAGGCAATGGTATCTGGGAGGCACTAGTAAACAGTGACTGAAGAAGGTTGAAAGGCCTAAGAATGGAGAAAAGTGTAGTGAATGCAGATGAGGAAAAGGGATGGGTAGCAGCGAGGTAAAGTTTAGACACGGGGAGGAAGCCTTTACAATGTCACTGAGCTTGCTCCACAAAGAAGATGAACGTTTGCATACTATCTGGGACCAGAGTTCACAAATGTCCACTACTACATTCATAAATATATAACTAGTGGACTATTTTAACTCAGCTCAGTTCATGGCATAATTAGAAGAAATAGAAAAGCAAACTCTAACACAATTAATATGGTAATATATGAACATATATCAAACTCTGCACCATGAAAGTGTGCCTGAGAGTCAAGTATACCACAAGGTAAACACAGAAGAACATATTAAGCCACAAAGAAAATCTCCAAAAAGTGAGGGAAATGGCTTCTGATAACTATGAAATAAACAAAGTGGATTGACTTTTTGTTTTGTTTTTGTTTTTTGATAAATGAAAGGACATCTTTGTGAGATAATTTTTGAAATTTTAATTAACATTTGGCTAAACAAAAAAAAATACAAACTCAAATTGGAGAATTTTTGTAGCGTGATGTTAATGAAAACAATGTTAATATTTCAGAATCCATGGTGTACAGGTAGAAGGGGCTGGGGGGAGAATCGATAGCTGTTAGCATTTTAACAGAAGGATGAAAAATAAATGAATTTATAATCTGTCTCAAATTATGGGGACCAGCATGATGACTCGGGGGTGAGACACTCAATTCACAAGTCAGCCTGATGGCCTGCATCCCTCCTCAACACCCACATAAAGGTGAAAAAGAGAATTCATATCACAAAGTCATCCTAAGAGAATTCATATCGCAAAGTCATCCTAAGAGAATTTGTATCACAAAGTCGTCCTCTGACCTCTGTACATGCTCTGTGGCCTGCATGTGCCCCTCTCCACACACACACAATAACATTAAATAAAAATTTTAAATAGACTCTGTCTCAAATTTTTAGGAAAAAAATAACAAAATAATCCAGATAAAAAGCAGTTCATGTGGGAAATCTGCCCTTTCCTAAACAGAAAAGGAGGAGGGGTGGGTTGGGGGGCTGAGAACAGAGGAGGGTGGGGGAGGGACTGGGAGGAGAAGAGGGAGTGGAAACTGTGGCTGGGATGTAAACTAAATAAATACGTTTACTATAAAAAAGCACTTAATGATAAAAGAAATTGATAAGCTTGGGAACACTAAGCAGAAAGTAATGTTAGTAAATATTTTAAAAAGGTTTTAAAATTGGATAAATTATCATCTGACTTGACCAAAATAAAGAAATAAGAAATCATAAAATAGAAACAAGCAGCCAAAAATGGGAGCGCTAAAGAATCTTCAAAATATTGATCTTTGCAAATCAATTAGAAACCCAACCTGGGTTACATGGCTGTTTTATTTATTATTTTTAGTTTTGTTGTTGTTGGGTTTGTTTGTTTGTTTGTTTGTTTGTTTCGAGACAGGGTTCCTCTGTAGCTTTAGAGCCTGTCCTGGAACTAGCTCTTGTAGACCAGTCTGGCCATGACCTCACAGAGATCCACCTGCCTCTGCCTCCCAAGTGCTGGGATTAAAGGCGTGCGCCACCACTGCCTGGTTTACATGACTGACTTTCAAAAAATATAATTTACCAAAATGTGTACAGTAAGAAAAGGGAATCTGAACTAATTGGTCTCCTGAACAGGAAGAAAATGATGTTGACCTCAACCCTCATCCTCCTATTCACAGGAGAGCAATGGCACATGAGCTCTGCAAGGGGATTCAGCCAAACTGCAAGAAAGAAATCCACTCAAATACCAGCGCTGGCTCTTACAAAACAGAGGAAAAGGCCCAGAGTATATTTATAATCTCAGTATAGCATTGAAACCAAACTTGTGGATGGCTTCCCACACACAAAACAAGTAGCATATTCATTTATGAATATCAATGAAAAATCATCAGTACAAACAATAAATAGGACATTAAAAACCACCATACTAAATGAATTTTATTTACAAAATATAGTTTAAGCTCAATATTATAAAGTCCACTAATATGCATCATTACATTAACAGATGTAATTGTGTTATAATGAAATTCAGTATCTTAGGTGTTCTATAAAGAAAATCATAAAATCACATCAATAGAATTTTTAAAACTTAAAAAATGGTAAAATTAAAATACAAAGATAATTTCTTAATCTATTTCATCTTAAAAACAAGCATCAGTCAATAATGCTGAAGCATGCAATCTTAGCTGTATATGAAATCACATCCAGAGCTTTTAACTGTACTGATTCTTGGGTCCTATCTCCAGGTATTCTAATTAATCAGTACAGGATGATGCCTTGATAACAGGATTCCTTATCTTTCTACTGTGCAGCCAAAGTTGAGAACTGCTGTACTGAAGTAATTCCCTTTATTTCAGCAACAAAGTCAGTAATGTCTTTTATGGGCCATTATTTACTATGACATCAGAGGCACAATTGTGCAATTAATATTGTATTGGTGGCCAATGCACTATTATAGGAAAGAACTATAAAGGGAGAAGCTACACACATTACTATTTTTAATCCTTTGGGTTTGAATTTAAAAACAACCGCAAATAAAAATTGAATTTTTTAAGAGAGAGGAGTGAAAATTAATAGACAGTGAGTCTCATAGGACACAGCCATCAATTATAAGAAACAACAAAAGGCAGTAATTTCTTCATAATAGCAACAAAAACATCAAAATATAGCAGGAAAAATGAAACGGAAACGTGTAAGTAAGGTCTATATGCAGAAAACCTCCAAATGCAGGGAAAGACTTGGGCAAATCAAGGCATAAATATGTTCTTGGATTCAAATTCTTGGCGGCATGGAGATAGTCTCTTTAACTTGATCTGCAGTTTTAAAGACATTCCACTAAATAAGACAATTTTTTTTAAATGAAGCTAATTGATTCCAAACTTCACATAAAATATAAGCGAAAATAGCCAGGAAAATTCTCAATAAAAATATCATTGGAGGGTTGCTACCCTTAAAAATATTAAAATATTCAATAACTCAGTAACCAAAAGTGTACAGTATGGTAATGCCAAAGCAATGGAACATAATGGTGACTCCAGTAGTGGACTCAAGTACACAGAAAAACTTAACATATGCTAAGTTTAACTCCTATCTGGCTGAAGATATTTTAGTCCATAAATGCTTTTAGGCAAATTGGGTAGCTCCCTAGAAAAAATAAATTTTACATTATATTTCCAGATAAATTCCAAATGTATCAATGACTTAAGCATAATAATAAAAAATTAAAGATAGTAGAAAATACAGGAGAATGTATTACCTTGGAATGAGAGTGATTTTATAAGACTCAAAATCTAGAAGCTTTAAATGTGAAAAGAAAAAAACAATGGCTCCATAAGAATAAAAAGAAACTTCTGTGTAGCAAAAAGTATAAAGCCAAAGTATTGAGGACAAATTAGAAAAATGTTATAAAATATTTGTAATACCTAAAACACCCAGATATTAATAAGAAGTAACTCCTAAATCAATGAAAAAAGACCATGAAGATAGATATGGACAAAATGGAAGACCTCAAAATATAAATTCTCAGAAAAATAACTAAAATGAATCAGTGATATGAGAAAAGTGTTACTCATAAGAAGAAATATACACATGGAAACTACACGGAGATAACATGTTTAACTATCAAGTTAGCAAAACATGAAAGGTTTGTATTATAATCTACTGTGAAAGTCCAAGCTTCTCATATATGGATCAGTGAAAATAAATATTAGAGTAATACTGATGGGAGATATTTTATCAAAGACTATCAGGCTTACACAGGCAAACTCTTTGACCCAGCAGTTCTACTTCTAGAGACTTCCCTTGCTCTGTGGAAATATTTTTTCATAATCACAAAATTTACCAGGTTGTACCATGAAGCATCTTTTTTTAGTAACAAAATTCGATACACTACGTAAGGAATTTAAAAGGCGGTTGCTCCATAGAACACTGTATGGGACTGGAGAGATGGCTCAGTGAATAAAGTGTTTGCTACAACAAGCATGAGAAGTTGAGTTCGGATCCCCAGTACACATGTGGAAAAGCCACGAATCTGTAACTTCACAACGGGGGGGGGGGACAGAGATGGGAACCCAGTCTACCCAACCATTGAGCTTTAGAGAAATCCTGTCTCAAAAGTAATTGGAAGGTTAAGGAAGACATCCTGATGCTAACTAACATCAAGCAAGCATACTCACACACCCACGTGGACATGTGTACACACATACATACATACACACTCATATACATACATACATACATACATACACACACAACACACACACGCCCAACACACACACATACACACACACACACACACACAATGTTTTTTTAAAAAAAAAAACACTATGCGGTAATAAAAAAGAATAGGGGAGTGTTCTGCAAAATAAGGAGCTAATTAGAAAAGATTTCTACATGTATATTTCTGGTGAAAAAGAAATCCTGGGTAGACACAGTATATTATAGTTTGCCTTTCAGTTTTTACAGGAGAACTAAGACTATAGATTGCCTTTTCCTGACAAAACTTGTGAAAGAAATTAAGAATAGTTCCGTATCTGGTGTGAGATAAGGAACTAGGTGAACGGGAAAGATTAGTAAAAGAGAGGTGTGTCCAACATATATACATATTATCCATTCAATCTGACATTTTTGAGAATGAACTGGAGAGTGAAACGAGAGGGCGACAAATCACTTAAAAATGAAAAACTATTTGAAATTTATTTAAAACGAACGTTCCTCACAAACCACAATGAACCATCCCCACTTCAAGTGTTGTGTTCCTAATGTTATTAAAACCTAAGATTTTGTTGTTGTTGTTTCGTTTATTGGTTTCTTGAGACAGGGTCTCTCTGTAGCTTTGGAACCTGTTCTGGAACTAGCTCTTGTGGACCAGGCTGGCCTTGAACTCACATAGATCTGCCTGCCTCTGCCTCCGCCTCCCAAGTGCTGGGATTAAAGGCGTGTGCCACCACCACACTAATACTAAGATGTATTAACTTGTGAATATATTTCTACATAAAACAAAAAATAATTCCTGTCCATGTTTTACCTTATGAGTAAATATATCCTAAAGTTCTATATAGAGATATTGTTATAATTCTAGCAATATACAGAGCTGTGTTATTGTTAAAAGAAAAGACAACTGAATTGTAGTATAATGAAGAATTTATCTCTTCAAATCATGACATAGAAGAAAAGATACCTTATTAAAGGAAAATATAAAAGTAAATTTGTGAGGATTCTAATAATATGTGGGTTAATGTTGATAGCTTAAATATTAATATGCCTGTAAAATGTTGCTTTTGTATCTAATTTTGCTTTACCATCTTGGAATGAGAGGGTTTGTTTTGTTTTGTTTTGTTTCTGGGGTGGTTTGGAACCAACTATGCAAAGAAAGGATTAGATACAGAAGTCTTAATATTTTCATCACTGTGAAATAATTGGAAAGGAGAGAGACTGCTCTATGCAGACAGGGCTGGGGAATAGGAAGATGGGTCATAAAGACAGAGAAAAATCTCACTTCAGGGACACGAGCACTGGCAGGGCTGAATGCTCAGCAGTGAGCCACAGCTTGCCTTAGAACAGAGCCGGGATGAAGAGGCCCATTGTACCAGGCACCGTTAGCAGAGCTGGGGCGTGCCTTCAGGGAGGGGAACATTTGAGGCAGTTTCAAAGACCAAGAATGAGGAGCTGGCAGAACGGTGCTTCTTAATTCAGAGTCCAGCCCTCCAAAGGTATCTTGGTTGGCACTAATAATATATAATTACTTATGATACAAATTTCTTATAAAATGAAGCTTAACATAAGAATAAATATGTATTTTACTGAAGACATAATATCTCTACAGTCAAAACCAATCACTGTGAGATGTTAATTGCATTGCCTCACACCATGCTGACAGGGGAAGGCAGAAGGTAGTACATTGCTGTCAAATTATGCCAGGAACTGCCTGATTTCTGTCATAAAAGACAGATTATTTTTTAAATGTGCAATTCAATTATTTGAAGTTCAACATACCTACTATAGTACTCAATAAATGTTGGGTGACAATTGCAATTTCCTGTTTCAGGTTTGAAATTTAGGGCTATTTAAAAGTAAACCATTTAAAGATTTGAATTTTTTTATCTTGTTTTAATTTGCTTCTCTATGTGATATTTGATTAACCACAGTCTGGATTTTAAGCTGTGGCTATTTTATATGCCTTATTTCCAACTCCACTAATACTTTCAGAATGTTAAGCTTACTTGTTTTAACATATAGATATAGATAGATAGATAGATAGATAGATAGATAGATAGATAGATAGATAGATAGATAGATAGACAGACAAATAGATTCAAAGACCAAGAAGGAAGAGCTGCCCAAGAAGCCAGAGATAAACCACTGAATTCTTTAAAAGCATTCAAAATGTAAACCAAGGTTGCTTTGGCCCCTTGCAGTTATTTCAAGTCACTTTTGCCCCACAACAAACCAAAGGAGACTGATTAATTTGCAGGTATCCTAAGAATCCTCAGTACTCGCACAAATGAAGCTGTGTGAATTACATACAAGACCAGCTGTTGCCCTCCCGCAGCACATAGCTTCTCTAGGCGAGCTTCTCACATAAGTGAAGCATGCCTGGCCATTTCATACTACATGTATCTTTTGAGATTTATCACTTGTCACCCTACAATTAGGTTGTAATAAAATCAGCGCTGTATTTGCAGTGTCTCAATGATGCCACATACTTTAGCTGAACGAGAGGTATAAATTATCCTGAGCCCGGAGGAAAACAGTCTGGCAGAGAGAAGGGAGGGACAGGCTTATCTTTGAAAGTCCTCACTTGCTATCTCTGACCTCTCCCGTCAACATTTTGAAGGCACGTTCTTTGATTCTGAGGAGATAAGGAGCACCACAAAAACAGGGCTGATGATTTCAGGCAGATCAGAGTAATACATAGAAACACCTGAACTCCGCACAAAACAATCATATTGGAGTCCTCATCACTTTCTTCGTTATGAATTAAATATATAATAAAAGCATAGGAGATAGCTATATCATGGAGTCTCAGTATTTGGGATTTATAAACGTTACTTTGAATTCATCTGATAGTAAGAGCTGTGTGATCAATAAATGGAGCTGAGGCGTGGAGTTAGAAAACTGCCCCTGAAGTGTCTCTTTCATACAAGGTGACAAAAACCTCAAACATTTTCCATTCCAAAGCCTGGGATGTTGGCATTCTATGCTCCTGGAGGAGCATGAGACTGACTCTAACTTTGGGGAGATGCTTTTTCTTTGCAATGTCTTTTCTGTTTCACGGTTCATCAGACCTTTTGAAGACTCCATAAGCAGAAACTAGTTCCCCTTAGCCCTACTCCTAGATGTGGTGCTAGGAGAAATCCAGGAACATAAAACTCAGTGTGAAAACATTGGTGTGTTCTCTACTGCTTCGGAAAGGAGTCTCAGAGGCTCGTTTGTCTGGTATTGATAAAAGCCAAGTGATGAGGGAGATTACAAGAAGTCACCCTGTGTGGGCTACACTCCATTTTCAATATGGTTTCCGTATTTTCATCTCTGCATTTTCTTTGTGGTTTCCTGGACACTAAGTAATCTTCTGCTCCGAGATGCCCATCAACTTGCCCCACCATGAACTTAGACTGAGTAAAAAGGGCACTGCCAATCAGTTGGAAAGATACCAGTTTCTTCAATTGTGAAGAGTGCTTCTTCTTCGCTTCTCTGATGGGCTAGAAGGTGCAGAAACTCCCTGCCAAAAATCTGTGAGGATGCTCTGGGGCCTAAGGGTCACTCATAATAGTCACAAACCCCAACAGGACGAGGAGTGAAGGTACAGGTGGGAACGTAGAAGTGGGATCACCAGAGAATGAGGTTTGTTTGAGTATTCAGGTATGCCTTGATCAGGCAAGAAAAATCCAAGCCAAGTACAAAAATAGGCTCTTAAAAAGGGAGGTGCATTTGCTCATTAACTAAATGCTTATGTGTGATGGGAGCTTAGCAGGTATTGTTAGGTCAGCTCTCTATTGTTAGCTCAGTTTTGTCACTGATCAAAAGCAGGTCCTTCCCCGCCCCCCACTGCTACAAAATAAGCTCAGCTGTTTTATGTGTGTCTTTTCAGTTCATCGGAAGTAGAACACTATTTTCCGCCTTTGCATTTTCAGAAGTCTCATTATGTAAGAACATCTCTTATATTAATGAATTTAAGGCTGTGGTTGGATCATTTGCCTGGCCTTAAATGAAGATTCTGGTCAGGAAAATGGAATGCACCTATGTTTAGGCCCAGATCACATGTATGATCTCTCTCTGATCACTGAGTCAAATGGACTTTATGTGGTGATTATCTTGGGCTTCTACCCTTTCTCTTGCTCTATAGAAGAAGACCTGATAGGCAGGGATTCTACAAAAATAAATAAATAAATAATCAGAAAACCACCTCAGAGCTGTAGGACACTACCCACAATGTTATCCACTGTTTAAAACTTACTTTCTGGCCCTCCGCAGTTCTTTGTTCTGAATAAAATCCCTCCGATAACAGCATCCCTGTCTCTGATGTCCATACCTAGAGAAGCCAACTTGGCTGTCTAAATCTGCATTCAGCTAGCATCCATATGGAGTTCATTTGGAGAAAGGTAGGTAGGTAGGTAGGAATGTGGCTTCCCAAATCACCTGGTCCCCACAGCCTAGGAAACCTGCATAGCCATCTGCAGGGAGTGTCACAGGCAGATCTATGCAGCCCAGACACAGAGAGAATTCAGACAGAAGAGACCTTTCCCACCAACTAGTTCAGGTTGGTGGAGCCTCAGGCTAGTGGGGGAAATGAGCCAGCACTAATGGCTTGGCTAATCAGAAACAGTGACCGAGATAAGATCTTAATTTTTCTATTCCCTGGACCTTATTTTCCATTCCCTGAACTAATAACTTCATAGAATAATAGGACCATGGAAAACTAAAGCTAAAAATCACTCCCCTTACTAGATAGAGGAGTGAAGCCCTAGAGAGGAACAGAGAAATGCTCAGGATTGCACAGTAAGTTGAATCGAGAACTCAGAAAATAAACAGTTAATCTAAATGGAATATTTCAAAACTTTAGGGATAATGTTTTCATTGTCATAATCTATATCATTACAATTTTGGAGAAGCAAGGTGCTGACCCAAAAACACTTGACTAACTTGGAGTTTCCCAAACCATGAAGGAAACATAAATTTGAACCCAAAATTCATCCCATGAGTTGATGGCATAAAATAATAAGTGCTTGTTTGCTAATAGATTGGTTGGTTTGTTCTGTTGATTTTTGTTGCTGTTACTTTGAGTCAGTCTCTTATGGAACTGAGACAAGCCTCAAACTTCCTCTGTAATCAAGAATGACTCTGAGGTCCTGATCGTCTCACCTCTACCTCCACCCTACAAGGATGCTCTGCCATGCCCAGATTTTGCTGGTAGTGATTAAGGGAAATTCCCCCATTATGCATATTAACTTATTTCCTACCTGTCTCCTTTAATCTGGAGAGATTTCTTTTTCTAGTCTTCTCTAGAAGCACTCTGGAGCAGGCAGCACTCTGAAGGCTCCACCTCTTTGCTGTCTTCTCGATGTCATTCATCCACCACTTTGCAGAGACTTAAATAGTTGCTCTCATATAGAGTTCATCTCCTCCCTGGTTTCTATTTTCCTTTTAATTTTTGGCCTGTGCAATTTTCTTTTACCTATTTCAATCTCAAGTATTCATTTAAAAGGTTGTTACACATAATTTTAAAGGTTAGGCATTTTGTATTGGAGGGATTTATCAGAATTTTAAGCCTAGCAACAGACAACATTTATTTTCTCTCTCCTTACATTAATAAAGTAATTATAACTACAATCTTCTGGCAAATATCATAATTGAGAGGGTCTTTTCTTTGTGAGGAGCAGTACATACAAAGTACATACAAAGCAGTACATACATACAATGCTTCCTATTTTTTTAGAAAATCTGGGGAAGGTGACTAAGGATCTTGAGGAATTTTGAGGAACATGTGTTGTGTGACTTTTTCTGAGTGGACATAAAGAAGAAACACCCATTTCCCTCAGATAGAGAGTGTTCCAACACACCAAAGAACTGATTCTGTCCCAGTCCAGCTTGGTCAAACAATGAGATTACTGGGGTGACCTACAGAAGCATGTGTGACTGACAGGCAGAGATACCATGAGAAAGTTCTACTCCCAGCATACACAAGTCAGAAAAAAGCTACACCACCAAACAGTGACAAGCCCCAAATCAATATCCCACTTCTACACCCTGCAAGAACATGTGCATTTGGGGCAGAAAAGACTGAAGTCTCAGGTGATGGACTCCATGCCCTCTCCCCACCTTCCCCCAGGGAGCATGAGCAGCCACATCACCAGAGACCTGCCTATCAGCTACGTTATTCTCTTTATTTCACTGCCACAACTGTAGGCTGAGACAGCCTGAAATAACCACAAGTGTTCTGTTCTGCATAATGGTCATGTGATGGTGATGGCGATGTCACACCAGCCAGAAATGGCTATGCCACGCCTTGAGCATATGTGTTTAGCTCACTGGAGGGACACGCATTATTCAGTTTTCTTCTGAGGAGCCTACAAGGCTTATTGAAGGCCACTTTCCCGTTCTACCAGCCCACGACTGATCATCATTCTGATTTAAATCTGACAAGTCCCCCACAGGCTCATGTGTTACCCTATTTTGAGATGTTCTAGAAACTTTTGGATGTAGACCATGGCTAGAGGACATAGGGACAGAGCTTTGTAAGAATATTATCTCTGGCCATTTTCTGTCTTTCTGCATCTTTGTTGCTGGCTCCTGCTGCCATGCTCTTCTTTGATCATAGAACTTATAAAGATACCTAATTTTTGTTTACAAGAAAACTCAGACAACAGTTTGTTATTGACTGACAAAGAAACTGGGGCCAGGGCACAGAAGCCCGTTTATTCCATTCAAAGAACTCTAGCTTTTACCATGTGGGCATTAGGGAGCCTTAGAGGGTATCAAAGGAATGATACACAAGATTGTTTTTTCTGTCTCTTTCCACTGTGCTATTGGTATAAAAAGTAGCCTCTGGGTAGAAAGGTGAGGCTGCAAAGACAACATACCCAACTAGAATTTGTTTGTTTGTTTTTTTTAATAATAAAAGAAAGAAAAGGAGAGGAAGTAATTAGTACCAGACCTTCAAGAGACATTGCTGTTTCAGTTTAGTGGTTGTTACACTGCTGGCTGGTGACCAGCAGTGTTAAGGTCTGCAAGCCACCACTGATCCTACTGCTAGGCTGATGGAGACACAAGAGCAGGGATCCTTCCTGTACTCTTGCCTGAGATGAGATCATCTAATGTTGCTGACTCTATTAGCAATTCATAAGCTGTTGGCAGAGTTTGGGCCCTGCGCTGAAGCTGAGCTGCCTAAGTCCCCAACATCCAGGATTAAATCAAATGCATCACAGTCATCAGCATGGCCCTTGGGCTTGCCACACTTAACAGCATTTCCTACCTCTCTGTCCCGAGAATTAGATCTTCCCCATGGAGGCAATCATATGCATTTGACACTAGCACGATAAATTCCTTCTTATTTGGTTTTTTTTTTAAATTAAGGGACCTGAGTAAAGTAGGAACTCTAGATTGTGTGAGGAGACACGATAACTGGCCTCCTGCGCCATGGCTCCTGTTCTCCTGTCCTCCTGCAAAGTTTGCCCTGCTCTGCCACATTACAGTGGGAGCTGTCTGAAATCAGATCACTCGGACGGAAGATGGTGAAGTAAAAGGTTCTTTGAGGCAATCTTTTGTCAAACTCTTAAGTTTATAATACAAAAAAAAAGATCAATCAATAAAGCCTCACCTCAGAGCCATTACAGAACATTAAAAGATTGAAATATTTTAGTAATACCAACAGAGTCCAAGCCTCATAAATAGTACATACCTGCTGGATCATAGACTATCTAAATTAGGGACAGTAAATTCTTAATTAATAAGTAGGAATGCTGATCCCATGTGGTTCTCTCCTTATAGTACATATGCTATTTTAAATTTTACGTTGTATCTCAAAAAAAAAATAACGATGAAAGACACATGACTTAATTCAGAGAATTTAAAGCTTTTCTCTAGGTCTGCAAGTGCCCGCCTCAGATTGCTGTCTTTGCTACCTACTGCAGCAGCTTCACCATGCTGCCTGATACTATGTGTCTGCATCTATGATCTATGTATCTCTCAAACTACTGTCTCTTTGAACCCCTTATTAAGCTCTTCTTTCAGCTTTTCAATCCCTTAAATCTTTTGCCTTATTTCTTTAACTTGGGTTCTACACAGCAAAGAAGAAAACCCTCTATTCTCAGAAGCTAAAGGCAGAAAAGAGATTGCCTGAACCGATAGCCTCTAGATTTGGCCTGGTTATATATTAATACTTTTATCCCTGTTCCAATAGAAGCCAAGAATAATGCAAAATATATTTTTAAAAGTTGACATTGGAATTGAGTCATGCGTAGGAAACACGTGCTTCAGAGTCAATGAAAACTGCACATTGGGCTCCGGGTTCTGCCACACAGTAGGTCTGTTATTGCAAAATGGCGATAAGACGGATGAGGACTGAACTGGGTCCTTTATGCCGAGCATTTCATGTCATTCCTGGCAACTTTTATTATAATCCTTCTTTCTCATCTCGAAAGAACGTAGTTCCTTGGGAACAGGAAGTCGGCCCAGAACAATCCTTTCTGTCAGCACCAGACATTTAACAATGCAGAAGAGAAGCTACAGGTGCATCTTGTCCCCTAGAGAAGGAAAGGCCCTCTTCTCCAGGTTGGAAAGTACCCCTGCCTTTGCTGTGGTCCTGTACTCGGTACAATGCCTGGCAACTCAGTACACACCAATGGAGCAACAGGGCAAAGAGCCTGCAAGTTCTCCTGTGTACAGTACAGAGTGTTTCTCCTTGGTCACTCTCAGAGTAATAACATGGGTCCTAATTGGGAGTGCCCTGCATGGAACTAGCAAGTCAGTGGTTTATTTGTTCATTCTTCTGAGCTCCACTGTGTGCCAAACATTGGACTGGGTGCAGGGCACAAAGGGAAGGGCAATATTAACTAATTAATACTCGGGATGTTTTCTTCAGCAGGATAGAGGATAGACAGTATGGTTGGTACTCCTTCCACATGTAAGCCACATGGGAAAACCATAGATTCCACGGTTCTAATAATTTCCAAGTGCAGTCAAGTGCAATCCACATGTAAATGTTAACCTAAGGGCTCCAGCATCTATTAACCCATGAGAATAAACTCTCTCATGCTGTCTGGTAACAATTCCCAAGTATGCTGTATTTATTTGATGGTGCAGCTAGATCTCGGAGACATGGGTGAGTCAGGTGAGAGTGGAACTAAAAATAAAAACCTTTCTGAGAAACTTCTGGGAAGCCTAGAAACAATAAGCTCCCAGTATTCAGTGTCATCGTCCCAGGCAGGCTGTTCTAAAGGCTGTCAATGGAGATGAGTGTGGAAAATAGGGAAAGAAGAATTTGAAAACCATGCTGCACTCAGAGGGTCAGACTCCACCACAACTTACCTGTGAATCTCAGCACTAATTAGAAACCGTAGGCTGGAATGATGGATCAGCAGTTAAGAGCACTGGCTACTTCTCCAGAGGACCCAGGTTCGATTCCCAGCACCCATATGGCCCCTTACAATTGTCTTTAACTCCAGTCCCGAGGGATCTGAGACCTCTTCTGGTTTCCCCAGCACTGCATAGATACAGTACACAGACAAACATGCAGGCTAAATTAAATCTGAAAACTAACAAATAAAAACCAAAAAACAAACAGGACACCTTGTAGTCTAGTCTCCAAATACCTAAAATGGGACTGCTTATCATGCCTATCTCAGAGGACCACTGAATTACAGGTGCTAATTGGTAGGGAGCATCTTCCACAGTGTTCACAGTTCCCATGAACCTGTGTGTCATTATCGTTGTCAGTAACAAAGCTGGAAGCCATGATAAACATGCATTATCTGTGCCTTGTCAGCTCATGCTGGAGACAGATAAATCTAAATTAGAGCCCGTCCTCGGACTTTTAAATCAGACCAGGCACTGAGTCCAGGTGTTCTGTAGTTTCATCTCTGTTACTATGGGAAGAAAGAATGGATCAGAAGAGAGGGAGAGAAAAGACAATCGCTATCTGAAAGTGAATGAAGGACGCCTGCTCCTCCCTCGTCCTTTTTTCTCACTCTGACATCTCTGTGTGTGTGTGTGTGTGTGTGTGTGTGTGTGTGTGTGTGTCTTTCAGCTATGAGTTCTGGGATAGATGATAACTGCCAGTAATAGGATTAGCATTGATTTCTTTAGCAAGAACAGAGATGTGGCAGTTCCAGCCATTTCCTAAACTGCCAGCTTTGAAATATTAAAAAAAAAAATGGTGGGGAGAAGAAAAAGAATAAGAAGAAAGAAAAGACAGGAATAAAAAGAAAGAAATCCATAAGGGGCTCGTCTTTTAGAGAAAGTGAGGTAGGTGTGCATCTCTGCACGCGTGTCTGAGTGCAGGCACATGTGTGCACAGAGCGGGTTGTGGGAACACGCAGCGCGTGTAGATCACGAGAATGTTTTTGTTGTCCTTTGATAAAGGTTCAAAAGCTCTGTTTCTGTTCTGCTTCAAAAAAGGTTTTAACATTCATTTGGCTTTCTTTTTCTTTCACTGTGAACACATTTACCCGTTGCTCTTTCATAATCATCCTTGAATCCTGACTCGTTTAACCTTGAAATTCAAACAAAGAAAAGAAATGTCTCAAAGAAAGCCTGCAGTGGGCCCTGCAGGACTCAGAATGCTGTCTTCTCTGAGGCCAAATTACAGGCTGAAATCTCTACACCTCAGCTGACACACCTCCGCATGAGCATCAGGTACGCCTCCCGTGAGAGGAAATCCAGACTTTCCTTCCTCACGGGTGTTTCAGGGTTGCCTTGTTTCAGCTTTGGCACTTCCCCAAATGTGCCAAATACAAAGCCAAGCAAGGACCGAGGCACCACCCACCAACATCCAGCTTGAAAAAAGAGGGATATTCTAGGGCAGAGTGTGGCGTTCACACCCACCCACTCCAGGGAGCCGATCTGAAGACAAAACCATCAGAAAGCAGATGTGAACGCAGGATATCAAATCAGTCACCTAAGTCAGATCTCAAGGCTCAAAAATCTTAGCGACCTGGGTTTTGTTGAAGGACAGAAGTAGAAAAACATGGCTAATGCAAGGGTGTCCCTTTGTCTTTGCCATCTCTGGGATTGAATAGTTTGCCCAAATCAATGCAGTGGGTGCAGAAAGAAAGGCTGGCCAGAAACGGTGCCATACCCCTGTATTCTCGGCAATAAGAAGGTGGGATAGGTTCTGGCTATTACAAACAACCTAGGTGCCCCTCAATGGAAGAATGGATCAAGAAAGTGTGGATTATATACTCATTAGAATACTACTCAGCGGTAAAAAACAAGGACATCTTGAAGTTTGCATGCAAATGGATGGAAATAGAAAACGCTATCCTGAGTGAGGTAACCCAAACCCAGAAAGATGATTATGGTATGTACTCACTCATTAGTGGA
>PVIU01016550.1:0-44654 GCA_004026605.1 Ondatra zibethicus | reverse complement strand
AGGGACTTCACAATGACAACACCAGCTGGCATCCTAAAATGGATGGGGACCTCTCACACGGTCTCACCTGGGCAATTAATGGCAGCTAAGGGAGGGAGGATCGGTCCTGTACGCGCACGTAAGAGTGACACCAAGCAGATTCAGCCGGTTGTATTTATATACGCGTATATGTAACAAATGAAAGAATGAGTTCATGAAGTTGAGAAGGAGAAAGGACAGGGGAGGAGTTGGAGAGGGGAGAGGGTCGGTAGAAATTATATAAATATAGTACTCATGTGAAATTCTCAAAAAATATTAAAGTATAAAATTCTTAACTAAAAATAGCAACACTGAACGTTGTCCTGAGGAAGACAACCAAGGACACACACACACACACACACACACACACACACACAGAGAGAGAGAGAGAGAGAGAGAGAGAGAGAGAGATAACATACTCATTTGTAATCCCAGCATTTGGGAGGCGGAGGCTGGAGGATCAAAAGTTCAAGATCATTCTATAGAGGCAGTTCAAGGCCATCTTGGGCTACATAGTGAGACCCTGTCTCAGAGTATCAAGGGGGGGGGATATCACAGCAGTAAAACACAGAACACTTGCCTACCACATGCAAGAACCTGAGCTCACTCCCAACGCAGCAAAAAGTGAGGAAGTAGAAGGGGAGGAGGAGCCAGGCAGTGGTGGTGCACACCTTCCATCTCCCAGCACTCAGGAGGCAGAGGCAGGCAGATCTGTGATTTTTGAGTTCAGGCTGGCCTCAAAAACAGTTCCAGGACAGCCAGAGCTGTTACACAGAGAAAGCCTGTCTGCCTGTCTTGAAAAGCAAAAAAAAAAAAAAAAAAAAGGAAGACAAATAATAGTAAGATATATAATTCCATCATTTGAGAGATTTGAGTAGGGAGAATACCAAGAGTTCAAATCCAATCTGGGCTATATCGTGATACAAGGCAAGCCTGGACTACAGAACATTGTTTCAAAAAGAAAATAACATGTCTGCTGCATGCCTCTAGTCTGAGTAACAGGAAGCAAAGGCAGGCAGATCTATGAGTCCAAGGCCATCCAGGGTAGACACTTTAGTCCTGGTCACCCTAGAATGCACTGTGTGGACCAGTCTACTGCCAATTCTTGATCCTTCTGCCTCAGCCTCACCAGTTGTTGGGTGTTGTGGAATATTATTTTCACTAGGCAAAAATGTGTTACATTTGTTTATGCTGCAGAATATTACGGTAACGATGTAAAGATGTGCTACTTTTGTTGATGCTGCATTTGTTTAATTATGAAAAGATGTGTTGCTTTGTTTCACCTTGCCGGCCTCAGGCACCTGATTGGTCTAATAAAGGGCTGAACGGCCAATAGCTAGGCAGGAGAAGGATAGGTGGGGCTAGCAGGCAGAGAGAATACATAGGAGGAGAAATCTAGGCTCAAGAGAGGACTGAGGAGGAGGAGGAGGAGGAGGAGAAGCCAGACCGAGGTCAGCCAGCACACGTGAGAAGCAGTGAAAGTAAGATAAACAGGAAGAAGGTAAAAAGCCCAGGCCAAAAGGTAGATAAAGAGAAACAGGTTTACGTGAAAAGAGCCAAGCATTCAAAACTGATAAGTGACCTTGTCATGATCTGGGAACTGATTGGTGGCCCAAAAGAAAACACCTGGTACAGCTGGGATTAAAAGCTTGAGTCACTACACCCAACTGAACCACACTGCTGACGCTAGGCAGATTGACTCTGTTCTCAGTTAAGGGATTTCACGGCAACTTTGGTCAAGGATGGCGAACTGAGTAAAATCCTCTCAGCTGACACTGAGGGCTGGAATGCCTGGCTCTCTTCCCCAGCTCCCGCAATCAGCAATTACAACCCTAATCTCAGACAGCAGGTACCTTTGGTATTCTAAACAAGGATTTATAGATGCAGTCAGTTTGTTGAAGGCCTGCTGCCAAGCAGGGGACTGAGATAGAGACCCCAGGGAGCTGTCCCCGCCCCAGCTGCTCCTTGGGTTACTTACTGCCCTACCCTACCTGCCTGGGAAGGGTGGGTGCTTTTGGAGTTCTGTTCCACAGTGACCTGGGGTCTGTATTTTACTCTATGCCTGAGTGATCTTCTCCGGGCTGGTTTTTGTTAGCAATGGTTCTTAATACATTTTATTACATTTGCTTATTTAGTTGGCTAGAGTGTGTGTGTGTGTGTGTGTGTGAGAGAGAGAGAGGCAAAGGGGCTAAGACTTATCACTACAGTTTAGCTATACATGACCACACCTCTATTTACATAAATGCTTAATTGCTTAAGCAACATTTACATTCCTGTGGCAAGGACCAGATATGGAAGAGAGGTCCAGCTCCTGCTTGAAAATGAGTAAAAGGCTAAAGTCCTTTCGCGGGAAAAATCTGCCTTTTCCTAAGGACTCAGCAAGACTGACTGCAGAGGCAGCCCTGGTGTCAGGGAGTCTTTGGACCACAAGCTGCACATGGCAGCACTAGGGAGGCAGAGAGGCAGGCAGATCTCTGTAAGTTCAAGTCCAGCCTGGTCTTCATAGCGAGTCCCTGTCTCTCAAAAACAAAGCAACAAAAACCAAAACCCTACATGGTGTGGCTTGCCTGTAATCTTAGCGCTGGGGAGTTAGAGGCAGGAAGATCAGAAGTTCAAAGTCAGGGCTGGAGAAATGACTCAGGTTAAAAACATTGCCACCCTTCCAGAGGCTCTGGGTTTGATTCTCAGCATCCACATGGTGGCTCACAATTGTCTGTAACTTTGGTTCTAGAGGATCTGATGTCTGCCTCTGGCCTCCAAGGACACCAGGCACACATGTGGTATACAGACATACATACAGGCCAAACACCCTCGCAAAATAATAAAACTTTTTTTAAAGTTATATAGATAAAAGCCTACAGTATATATTAAAAATAGTTCAAAGTCATCCTTTGTATTGAATTCAAGGCTAGCCTGGGCTATATGAGAACCTTCCTTTTTAAAAAAAAGGGGTGTGGGGGGAGGATACTGTTTAAAATGTAACATCTAGGCTTGAGCCAGACTCCAGTTCATAAAGTTTGTATCTTTGAATCTTATCTTCTAAGCCCTTACTTATCTCATACCTGAGTTGCTTAATAGTAGAGACCAAAATGTCCTGCTCCTGAAAAGAGCAGGGCACCCTAAAGAAAGAGCACGCTACCTACCGGGGCAAACCCTGGCGAGTATACCAACTCAGAGCCGAACACTCCATCTTCACCCCCTTTATTTTTAGAGATTCCACTGTATTCTGGCTGGTCTAGAACTTGCTATGTAGCCCAGGTTAGCCTCCTATTTGTAGTGGTCTTGATGTCTCAGCCCCTCATGGGCAAGGATTACAGACGAGCCATTCTGCCCCTTTCTGGCCCCTCCCTCCCCGTTCATAGTTCCTCTAATTGGGACGCTCTTAGGAAGTGGGGATCCTCTCTCTAGGACCGAGTGACTCTGTACCCAGGGTGATGGCATGAAGCCAACAGCTGTTTCTGTGTGATCTGGTATTTCATGGAGGCAGGCAGCCAGCAGAAACCTTCCGAACAATTCTCAATTGCTGTGTCACAGGCCAAGTTCTGCTCACTCCCAGAGCCGGATTGGACCAAGAATACAGCCAAATACATCAGAATGAAGATGCTTCAGGCTAGCCGCCAAGCCTCCCTGAAAGGCCAGAAAGGTTGGCTTCATGATCCTTGTAGCGTGGCAAAGCTGGGCCACACCTGCCTGCAACTGACAAGCTGGGGAAAGGGCTGTCCTCTGTGGAGTTGGAGAGGACGGGGAACTAACCTGGAATAGGTGTCTGAGGCTAGCAGCAGGGGGACGGAGGCAGGAGAAGCAAGAGTTCAAGATCATCCTCATTTAAGACAAGGCCAACCTGGGCTAAATGAGACCCAGTCTCAAATAAACAACAAAATGTGCTCAGGGGGTGCTTGCCTGGTAGCAGAGCCAGCAAGGCAGCTGACATTTCTCTGGAGTGACCTTGATATTGTAAGTGGTGTGATGTGGGATTCCCCTCTGTATGCTATGAATATTTTTTTTCTTATAAAGGAAAACATTTAATTGGGGTGGTTAACTTATAGTTCAGAGGTTTAATCCATCCTCGTCATGGCTGGAGCAAGGTAGCAGGCAGACAGACATGCTAGAGAAGGAACTGAGAATCTTACATCTTGACTCATAGGCAACAGGAAGTGGTTTCTGCTATGAATATTTTATTTCCATTGGTTAATAAAGAAGCTTCTTTGGCCTATGGCAGGGCAGAATATAGCTAGGCTGGAAGAGATAGAGTAGGCAGAGATGCCATGTAGTTGCCGAAGGAGAAAGATGCCACCAGAACCTTACGGGCAGACCACAGCCTCATGGTGATACACTGATTAATAGAAGTGGGTTAATTTAAGATGTAAGAGCTAGCTGGAAATACACCTAAACTGTTGGCCAAACTGTTGTAATTGATATAGTTTCTGTGTGATTATTCAGGTCTGGGAAGGCAGGGATGAACAAGCAGCCTCCACTTATAGTGGTGAAGCCAAGCTGAAGGCCCATGTGAAGCCCTGAAGAGGACATCTAAGAGTCCCAGTTAATGTGACACAGAACAGTACCCAGAGAAGTGCACAGTGGGGCAGCAGGTAAAAGTGCTTGCCACGCAAGCCTGATGGCCAGGTGCTGAGTCCCCAGATCTACAGAAGAAAAGAACTCCCAAAAGTTTGTCCTCCGAATTGTGCAGGAACCCTCACTATCTCTCATAAACACACTTGCAGCGGCACATGCCTTTAATCCCAGCACTTGCAGTTAAGAGGTAGGTGGGTTTTTGTGAGTTTGAGGTCAGCTCTGTCTACATAGTGAGTAGCAAGACAGTCAGAGTTACATAGAGAAGCCCTGCCTCAAAAAACTAAAAATTTAAATAGTCAGCTGGCACAGCCCTTTAAACCTAGCACTTTGGAAGCGGAGGCTGGCAGATCTCTCTGAGTTCAAGGCCAGCCTGGTCTGCAGAACAAGTCCCAGACCACCCAGGATTACATAGTAAGACCCTGCTCCAAGAGCTAGTTCCAGGACAGGCTCCAAAAGCTACAGAGAAACCCTGTCTCAAAAAACCAAAAATAAAAAAATAATAAAAAAAAGAGGCGGAAGGGATGGCTCATTAGTACTTGCTGCTCTTGTAGAGGACCTAAGTTCAGTTCCCAGCACCCATATGGTGGCTCCCAACGTCTGTAACTTCAGTTCCAGGAAATCCTATGACCTCTTCTGACTTCCGTAGGCAACAGGCATGTATTTAGTGCACTTACATATTTGCAAGCAAAACATTCAAGACACATAAAAATAAAACTTAACAAAATCACAATAAAAATAAAAAGTATGACTTTGAATTCCTGATTCCCCCGCCTGCCCTCCCCCCCCCCATCCAAAGGGCTGGGATTCCAGGCAAGTGCTACCACAACCCTAACACACACGGAGTCTGCTTCTTGGAGGTAGGAGGAGAGAGGTCTTGGGCCTTGATCAACAGCAGAGTGGATGTATTTTAGCAACAGTATTCTGTTTATGTTAAATGAGAGTGGGGTGGTGCAGGGAGTTTCCTCTGTGGTAGAGCGTTCACTAGCACTCAGGAGGCACTAGGTTCAATCTCCAGCATAAAAACAACAAATTTCCTCCAGGCAGGCTAGAGCCAGCACTCAGATATCTGTGGATTAAGGCCAGCGTGGCCCACACAAGTCTCAGGCCAGAGCTGCAATAAGAACCTATCTCAAAAGAAAAAAAGTTTTCAGACATTCATTATTTAGCATATGCCAGGCACCAGGTAAAGAACTGGGGGGGGGGAGTGGAAACAGATAAGTAAAAGATGGGGCATCGATGCAAGGGCAGAGGTCAGCAATGGGAGCCTCGGAGAGGCCACCTGCCCAGCCTCAATGGAAAAGGACAGCCAGGTAAGGTTTCTTCCAAAACTGCTTTCGGAGCCAAGTCTTCAAAGAGTGTGACTAAGACCAATCAAATGGCCCCTACGACTCCTGCACTGTACCGCTTTTAGAAGCAGAAGCCGTGGTGTGAGTCAGACCACAGGAAAACACAAGGGGACCGGAGCTAGGAAACGTTCCACCTTCCTCCCTGGGTCGCGGGAAAAGTCTGGAACACACCAGCACTACGTTCTGACTCCTTGTCACCAAGACCCCCAACTTCTGTGTCAAGTATCACCAAGGTGTCCAAACTACTGGAAGAGCTTGAAAGCATCAAGTGCTTTATAAGTGAAGTCAAATCCAGCCCAGTGGAGAAGTGCTGCAAACACCTTTCCCCCAGGACCTTCAAGTCCCAGCAGCGAGGCCATGGGGAACCTGGACCCCCTCCCTGAAGTTAGCATGACCGGGAACCAGTTGCTAGAGGAGGTGAGAGCCGTATATTGAAGGACAGCGCCTGCCCCAGGTAGTAAGAACCCTTTTCAACCTCTTGTGCCTCCAAACTGCAATAAGAACGACTGAGCCCTCCAATTCCTCCACGGGGTGATCGGTCAGGAGAGAACGGAGAACGCCCTCAGGGTGTTTTGCTAAATCCACGGGCGTGGCAAGCAGGTGGCCAGCAGCCGTACAGTTACTAGAGCGCAGACAGGTGCCCGCAGGCACGGTACGCGCTGCCACCCCGGCCACCCGTGCCAGGCACCTCGTGCGCTAGTGCCTTGGTGTGTCCTCTGGGCGTGCAGTGCCCAACCGAGACATGCGATCGCAGGCCCGCCTCTCTGCTTGCCCGAGGTGCCCTGGTGTCCACGCTGAAGCAGCGGGCTAGTAGCCCTGGCCCGCCCGGAACCGGAGCTTCCTGGAGGCGGAGCCCGCGCCGCCCACCCGCCGCTGCTCACCAGTTCCCCGAGCCCACGATGCACACTTTCAGAGGCGCCGCTGCCATGGCCAAGCCGGATCGCTGCTGCACACTCTGCTTCCCAGGGCCCAGCCGGATCGTTGCAGCAAACCGGCTCGCAGCTTGCACGCGCAGTGCCTCCTAGGCCAACTGCTCACCTCCACAGGGTCGGCCTAGTGTAGCCGCTCCGGGCGACCCCGCCCCGCCCTCCTCTCCGCCAATGGCCACCGCCACCCCGCCTGGGCGCCTAGAGCCACAGCTGACAGCCCGGAGGACCCGCCCCACCACTCCCAAGAACCACTGCGCACGCCTGGTCCAGGCTGGTGGCCTGGTCAGCCTCCCGTGTCGCCCCACCCCTGCCCGAGGAATGTTGGGATGTGTAGTCCACCTCCCTTTGGGCTCCGGGACCATAGTTCTAGGTATACCACGTGCAGGCCGAAGTCATTAAGCAGAGACTCCGGCTCCGGGCTCCCGCTGCTGTGTTGCACTGCCCGGACGGGGCAGGACCGACCCGGCTTACAGAAGAGTCACCTATTCGCTCTCGGCACAGGGAGAGCTGTCATTTAACGGTGGACAGCCCAGAGAGGCTAAAAGGTTGACTCTCAGTTCACTCAGATTTGGGCTCGGTGCCTGCACCTGCTTTAACAGCGGCTGCCAAATTCATATAAATAGGACAGATCCAGGCACCCATGAAATTCTTAGCGTGCCTGGAGCTTCTGAGGCCTCCTGCCCTTGACCTGACAGTATTTGCTCTACAGGGCTGGGGGTGTAGTTTAATTGGTAGAGGAAGCTAAGAGTTCAGTCCCCAGCGCCTGGTGGCTTGTCCTGAAATCAAGGCATATAGGAACTGGAGGGAGGAGAACCTGAAATCCCGAGTTGTTCTTGACCACATAAACAATGGGAGGCCACCTTGTCACCGAGTCTCAAACAAACACCCTTGCATTTCAGGATGGAAAATTTGTCTTCACAGGATCAAAACAGAAACTTAAACTGTCCCCTCATGCACTCATAGGGCAGGACTTGCCCCTTCCCTCTCCTTGCCTGGGCTTCACTGATCTGACCGTGGTTGGTTTGTGTTTTGTGGTTTGAAGCCCACACTTTTCTCTTCACAAAACATCTATCCAAGCTAAGCGCGGGTCTAAGAAATGTGATAAAAATTGTACATGGGGATGCTCATGCCGAAGCCACAGAAAACAGTGATGGAAGGACAGGCTATAATCCTGGCTCCAGGGAGGTGGAGGTCCGAGAACCAGCAGTTTGAAGTCAACCTAACTCTACGCAGTGAGTTTGAGGTCAACCCAGAGATGAAACCCTGTCACAAGACAAAAACAAAAACCACCTCCAGCAGCGGTTCTTGTTCCTCTGACCCTCCCTGTGCTCTGCCATGCATGCACCCACTCTTACACAAAACAATGATGATTAAATAATTTTAATTCACTTTCTGAGACAGGGTCTCACAATGTAGCCCTGCTGGTCTGAAACATGCTAAAGACCAGGCTGGTCTACTGCTCACTTTATAGACCAGGCTAACGTCAGACTCACAGAGATCTGCCTGCCTCTGTCTCCTAAATGCTGGGATTAAAGGTAAATGCCTAGATTAAACTAAATTAATTCCTGGATTAAAATAAATTTAAGTTAAAAATAGAAAAAAGTTAATCCCAGCACTCTGGAGGCAGGGGCAGATTAGTTTCTGTGAGTTGAAGCCAGCCTGATCTACATGGCAAGTTCCAGATAGCCAGGGACAAACAGTGAGACCATCTCAAAAAGACAAAACAAAAACAAAAAATAAGTCAAACTGAGAGTAGTGATACATGTCTTTAATCCCCAAATAGGCAGGTTTCTGTGAGTTGGAGGCCATCCTGGTCTATATAGCCTGTTGACACAGTGAGGCCCTGTCCTATACAAAAGAAGAAAGAGGAAGAGGAGGGGGAGGAAGAAGAAGAGGAGGAGGAGGAGGAAGAGAAAAATAGAAGGACAGACCTAGAATTCTCAAACTGCTAACTGCTATGTGTTATTCTTGAATCGTGGTGTTGTCTAAGCATACCCTGAACCAGTGATCTCAGAGTCCCGAGAGCCAGGTGGGATGCAGCCCTGAGGATTTTAAAGTTCAATGGTGGTTACTTGTGGTGCATAGTAGCTGTAATCTCCCGCCTGGGATGTGGAGGCAGGAAGATCATAAGGTCATCCTTGGCTGATAATGAGTTCCAGACCAGCCTGGGATGCAGGAGATCCTGTTTCCCTCCCACGAGAAGGCAAACAGCTTGAGTGATTGGAGCCTTTGGCAAGATGATACCACTGTGAGAAGGGAAGGTTTCTGGGGAGCTGGAGAGTGATCCACAAATAAAACCTGGAACAGAAAAGAGGCTGTGGAGTAGGGGTCCCCAAGGAGTACAGGGAACACCCCACTCAGCAGTGGACCCTACAGGGAGCACCCTGAACAGCACTGAACCCTACAGGGAGCACCCCACATGACAGTGGACCCCATAGGGAGCACCCTGAACAACAGTGGACCCCACAGGGAGCACCCTGAACAAAAGTTGACCCCAGCACCTTGTTGGTGAGCCCAAGGCAGGCATTTCCTAATAGGTGTACATGAGAAAGCACTGAGTGAGCTAGTCTTAGCCCTGCATGCTGCTGGCTCTGGTGAGTTTTAGTCTGAGTGCAGGAGTAGGTTTGAGTTTTGCTTCGAGAAGCTATAGATATAAATGGATGACAACACAGTAAACCCACACACTAACAGTGGGGACTTCAGCACTCCCCTCTCACCACTGCGCAGGTCAGGCAGGCAAAAAATGAACAGAGAAATAAGGGGACTAACAGATGATATGACTCAAATGGACTTAACAGACACCTATAGAATATTCCATCCAAACAGAAAAGAATATACGTTCTTCTTAGCACCTCATGGAACCTTCTCAAAAATTGACCACATACTTGGTAACAAAACAAACCACAACAAATACAAAAAAATGGAATAACCCCGTGTACCTTATCAGATTACCATACTTTAAAACTAGAAGTCAACTGCAATAATTCCAGAAAGCCCACAAACACATGGAAATTAAACAATGCTCATCTGAATCATCAATGGGTCAAGGAAGAAATAAAGAGGGAAATTAAAGACTTCCTAAAATTCAATGAAAATGACCTCACAACATACCCAAATTTATGGGACACAATGAAAGCAGTGTGAAGAGGCAAGTTCATAGCACTAAACATCTACATAAAGAAGCTGGAAAAATCCCACACTAGTGAATTAACAGAACATTTGAAAACTTCAGAACAAAAAGAAGCAAACTCACCCAAGAGAACTAGACCACAGGAAATAATCAAATTGAGAGCTGAAATCATCAAAATAGAAACAAACAAACAAAAACAATACAAAGAATCAATGGGACAAAGAGTTGGTTCTTTGAGAAAATCAACAAAATAGACAAACCTTTATCCAAACTAACCAAAAGGTAGAGAGAGAATATCCAAATGAACAAAATCAGAAATGAAAAGGGGGACATAACAACAGACATGGAGGAAATATAGAGCATCATCGGGTCATATTTCAAAAACCTATACTCCTCAAAATTGGAAAACTTAAAGGAAATGGACAACTTTCTGGATAAATATCACTTACCAAAATTAAATCAAGATCAGATGAGCAAATTAAACAGACCTATAACTGCTGAAGAAATATAAACAGTCATCAAAAGACTCCCAACCAAAAAAAGCCTAGGACCAGATAGTTTCAGCTCAGAATTCTACAAGATTTTCAAAGAAGAACTAATACCAATACTCCTCAAATTATTCCACACAACAGAAACAGAAGGAACATTGTCAAACTCTTTTTATAAGGCTACAATTACCCTGATACCCAAACCACAGAAAGACAATACTAAGAAAGAGAATTACAGACCAATTCACTCATGAACATTGATGCAAAAATACTAAATAAAATACTAGCAAATCCAATCCAAGAACACATCAGAACCATCATCCACCATGACCAAGTCGGCTTCATCCCACAGATGCAGGGATGGGTCAACATATGAAAATCTGTCAACGTAATCCACCATATAAACAAACTGAAAAATAAAAACAACATGATCATCTCATTAGATGCCAAAAAAGCTTTCGACAAAATACAACATCCTTTCACGATAAAGGTCTTGGAGAGAGCAGGAATACAAGGAACATACATAAATATAATAAAGGCGATATACAGCAAACCAACAGCCAACATCAAACTAAATGGAGAGAAACTCCCAGCAATTCCACTGAAATCAGGAACAAGAAAAGGTTGTCCATTCTCTCCATACCTATTCAATATAGTTCTTTTTTTAATATTTATTTATTTATTATGTATACAATATTCTGTCTGTGTGTATGCTTGCAGGGCAGAAGACAGCACCAGACCCCATTACAGATGGTTGTGAGCCACCATGTGGTTGCTGGGAATTGAACTCAGGACTTTTGGAAGAGCAGGCAATGCTCGTAACCTCTGAGTCATCTCTCCAGCCCCTTCAATATAGTTCTTGAGGTCCTAGCTAGAGCAAAAAGACACCAAAGGAGATCAAGGGGATACAAATTGGAAAAGAAGTAGTCAAACTCTCACTGTTTGCTGATGATATGATAGTTTACAGAAGTGATCCCAAAAATCCTACCAAGGAACTTCTACAACTCCTAAATACTTTCAGTAATGTAGCTGGATACAAGATTAACTCAAAAAAAATCAGTAGCCCTCCTGTACACAGATGATAAATGGGCTGAGAAAGAAATCAGAGAAATATCACCCTTCACAATAGCCACAAATAGCATAAAATATCTCGGAATAACTCTAACCAAACAAGTGGAAGACATGTATCACAAGAGCTTTAAATCTTTGAAGAAAGAAATTGAAGAAGACACCAGAAAGTGGAAAGATCTTCCATGCTCTTGGGTAGATAGAATTAACATAGTAATAAAAGAACTTCTGGAGGCATCACAATCTCTGACTTCAAACTCTACTACAGAGCTACAGTACTGAAAACAGCCTGGTACTGGCATAAGAACAGACAGGAGGACCAATGGAACCGAATCGAAGACCTGGATATCAATCCATGCACCTAGGAACACCTGATTTTTGACAATGAAGCAAAAAATATAAAATGGAAAAAAGAAAGCATATTTAACAAATGGTGTTGGCCCTGGGTGGTGGTGGCACACACCTTTAATCCTAGCACTCGGGAGGCAGAGGCAGGCAGAGCTCTGTGAGTTCGAGGCCAGCCTGGTCTACAAGAGCTAGTCCAGGACAGGCTCCAAAGCCACAGAGAAACCCTGTCTCAAAACAAACAAACAAAAAAAACAAAAAACAAAACAAAACAAAAAGTGGTGTTGGCATAACTGGGTATCAACATGTACGAGAATGAAAATAGATCCACATCTATCAAATCAAGTCCAAATCGATCAAAGACCTCAACATAAAGCCAGCCACTCTGAACCTCATAGAAGAGAAAATGGGAAGTACACTTGAACTCATTGGCACAGGAGACCACTTCCTAAATATAACCCCAGTAGCACAGACACTGACAGAAACAGTTAATAAATGGGACCTCATGAAACTGAAAAGCTTCTGTTAAGCAAAGGACATGATCAACAAGACAAAACAACAGCCTACAGAATGGGAAAAAAATCTTCACTAACCCCATATCAGACAGAGGACTGATCTTCAAAATATACAAAGAACTCAAAAAATTGGTCATCAAAAGAATAAACAATCCAATAAAAAAAATGGAGTACAGACCTAAACAGAGAACTCTCAACAGAGGAATCTAAAATGGCTGAAAGACATTTAAGGAAATGTTCAACATCCTTAGTCATCAGAGAAATGCAAATTAAAGAAACTCTGAGATTCCATCCTACACCTGTAAGAATGGCCAACATCGGGGCTGGAGATATGGCTCATTGGTTAAGAGCACTGGCTGCTCTTCTAGAGGTCCTTAGTTCAATTCCCAGCAACCACATGGTGGCTCACAACCATCTGTAATGATATCTGGCGCCCTCTTCTGGTGTGTGGGCACACATGGAGGCAGAATGTCGTATACATAATAAATAAATAAATAAATCTTTAAAAAAAGAATCGCCAAGATCAAAAACACTGATGACAACTTATACTGGAGAGGTTGTGGGGAAAAGGGAACACTTCTGCATTGCTGGTGGGAATGCAAGCTGGTACAACTCTTATGGATATCAGTGTGGTTATTTCTCAGAAAATTAGGAAACAACCTTCCTCAAGACCCAGTAATACCTATTTTGGGTATATACCCAAAGGATGCTCAGTCATGCCACAAGTACATGTGCTCATCAACTATGGTCATAGCAGCTTTGTTTGTCATAGCCAGAACCTGGAAACAACCTAAATGCCCCTCGACCGAAGAATGGATAAGGAAAATGTGGTCCATTTACACAATGGAGTACTACACAGCAGAAAAAAATGACAGCTTGATTTTTCCAGGAAAATGGATGGAGCTAGAAAACATCATTTTGAGTGAGGTAACCCAGACCCAGAAAGACAATTATTACATGTAATCACTCATAAGTGATTTTTAAAATATAAAGCAAAGAAAACCATCCCACAAATCACAATCCCAGAGAAGTTAGACAACAATGAGGACCCTAAGAGAGACATATATAAATCTAATCTACATGGGAAGAAGAAAAAGGCAAGATCTCCTGAGTAAATTGAGAGCATGGGGACCTTGGGAGAGGGCTGAAGGGGAGGGGAGAGGCAGGGAGGGGAGCAGAGAAAAATGTAGAGCTCAATAAAAAAAATAAAAATAAAATAAAGGGATGGCAAAGAAGCGAAATTTGGCTGTTGAGACTCAAACTTCAGAGTTGGAGGTTCTCCAGGAGGTCAGAATTACTAGAAAACATAAGTCTCTTTCCTCCCTCCCTTCCTTTCTTTTTCTCTTTCTCTCTCTCTTTCTCCCCCTCCCCCTCTCTTCCCTTCTTTCTTTCTCCCTCTTCCCTCTTTCTTTTTCTGTTTGGTGGTGTTAGGGTTAGATCCTGGGCCTTGTGTGTGTGGTAGGCAGGAATTCTTTAACTTAGCTGTATAGCCACCCCTTCTTATTTTGAGACAGCCTCTTGGTAAGTTGCCTGGGCCCTCTGAACTTAGATTTGATATACAGTCCACTCTGACCTGGAATTCATGACCCCTTTGTTTCTGCCTCCAAAGTACTAGGGTTACAGGCATGCACTAACACTGCAGGCTCTCAACCCACTGAAAAATATTTTCTTATTTATATTTATTGTTTGGCCTTGGTGTTGTGTGCATGTGTGGTACATGCATCTGTGTGCCCAAGGTTGTCATTGGGTGCTTTCCTATATCCAGAGTTTTCCCATCCTAGCAGTTGCTTCCAAATGACCACACAGAGGCTTATATCAATTATAAATGCTCAGCCAATAGCTCAGGCTTATTACTAACTAGCTCTTACTGTTTAACCTTTTTAACCTTTTTGTCTGTTTTGTTTTTGTTGTTCAAGACAGTTCTTTGTGTAACAGCCTGGATTGTCCTGGAGTCCTGGAATTCTCTTTGTAGATCAGGCTGGCCTCAAACTCACAGAGATCTACCTGCCTCTGCCTCCCAAGTGCTGGAATTAAAGGTGTGCATCACTGCCACCGGCATCTTAAACCATTTCTCTTAATCTATGTGCTGCCCCATGGCTCGTGACTTTTACCTCTATCCCATTTAGTGTGTCTGATTTATTCTCTGACTGGCTGGCAACTCCTCTAACTCAGCCCTTCCTCATCCCGTCATTCTTAGTTTGGCTTTTCCATCTAACTTTATCCTGTTCACCTATTGGCCAGTCAACTTGTTCAGTAAGCCAACCATAGTGACATATATTCACAGTGTACAGAAGGATTATTCCACAGCACTTTCCTCTGTAGATCTCTATTTTATGTTCTGAGACAAAATCTTTGACTTAACCTGGTGGCGCTCACCAGTTTGGTTAAACTGACTGGCTGGCACAGTCTCTCGGATCCTCCTGCCTCTTACTTCAAGGCACAGGGGTTACAGACTCACGCTGCATATCTGGCTTCTTACGTGGGTATTTGGGATATGAACCTAGATCCTCAGGCTTGCATAGCAAGCACTTCACCAACTGAGCAACTGACCCAGCCTTGTTTATTTATTTTTCCCTTAAGGTTTATAGATAAAATAAACCTTATGTATAAACCTTGTGTGTACGTATATGTGTATATGTCATTCATGTGCAGTGCCCACGGAAGCCAGAAGAGAGTGTCAGGTCCCTGGAGCTGGAGGTAAAGGCAATCGTGAACTGCTGACAAGGGCGCTGGGAACTGAGCTATCCTGGGGAAGGGCAGCAGTGTTCTTAACTGCTGAGCATCTTCCCAACCCCTTGATTTTTCTTCTTCTGAGACAGGATCTGCCTATGAAGCCTGGCTGGAGACTATCTACACCCTCAGCTCTGCACCTCCCACCACTGTTTTTGCCTTAACACGTCCTGTGTAGCCTCTGAGGCTGATGTTTGTTCTTGGCCAGCAGGCTACAGGTACAATTGCCCATTTTCAAAATTGCTATTGACAGTCCAATGAGAAATTACAGACTTTTGGCTGAAGAAACAATGCCTGGGTCTGGAAACTTCTAAAGAGCTTTGATCTCCCTTCATTAGAGGGATACAGACACGATAGATGAAAGGTAGCTTTGTCGGCTCACGAGAGCCAAATAGAGCTGCAGACACTTAACAGCAGGGTGTGTCAACTGTCATTTGTTCACGTCAAAATTCATTAAATTATCAAAGAGGTTTGTGTATTAGGTTTTATCCGTTAACTGCACTTTTTTTTGACAAGTCTCTTAAATCGGGATGTAGGGACTCTGTGTATCTATCTATGTATGTGCCTACCTATCTGCCTTCCTATCTATTTATGTCAAGTCGGGCTCTTCATGTTCAGCACTGGCTAGCCTGGAACACAACACAAAGATCCTCTTGGCCTTGAACTGTTGGCTATCCTCCTGCCTTTGTCTCCTGAGTACTGGGATTGCAGGTAAGTGCTACGACCCTGACCTGCTGTTGTTTCTTTTCTTTGTTTGTGCTTTTATACAGTATTCTTGTCACTTTTGTGGTTTTATTCTTGGATCTGGAGATAGAAGCCAGGATTTTATATCTTCTTGGATCTGGAGATAGAAACCAGGGTTTTATGTCTTCTAGGAATACAGTACCACGCACTGAGTTACAGCCCTGAAGCCCTGGGTTCTGTTCCCAGAATCCGTGCTGGGTGACTCACAACCACTTGTACCTCTAGCTCCAGTACCTCTTCTGGCTTCTGTGGACACACACACACACACACACACACACACACACACACACACACACACACAAATACACACACACAGATTTTTTTTTCAGGTGGAGAGGTTTTTTATTAGGGGAAAGTGAATGGGAAAAGGGGGGAGTGGAGAGGGGAGACTGGCCTTTGGGGACAGGGGTGGCAGAGGAGAAGAGAGAGAGACAGAAAGAGAGAGATGGGAGGTGGGCAGGGCTCTCTCGCTCTCTCTTACAGTAACTCAAAACATTTTTTGTTGTTGTTGACAGAGGTTTCTGTCTCACCAGGTCCCACAGTCATTCAGTCCCAAAGAAATACACAGAGGTCTATATTAATTATAAATTGATTGGCCTATTAGCTCAGACTTATTAGCCCTTATAACTTATATTAGCCCATAATACTTATCTGTGTTAGCCACGAGGCTTGGTACCTTTTTCGGGGAGGCAGTCACATCTTGCTTCTTCTGTGTCTGGATGACGACTGCAGACTGTCTTTCCTCTTCCCAGAATTCTCCTGTTCTCATTTCCCTGCCTCTATTTCCTGCCTGGTTGCCAGCTGGCTGTCCTTCCCTGGCTGGGTTCCTTGGGCGTCTGCCATCTAATGTAGAAAAAGTGTTTTTGCTGATTTCACTTGAGCGTCTTCTCTTCTCAGGAATTTAGTGAGGCTGATCATGCCGCTCTTCTCCACTCTCAACACCCAGCTTAGTTCACGGGGCAGACAGCGGCCTGGGAATAACACGTAGACGCAGGGGCTGCTGAGGCCATTTCCCCGGTCCACTGCTGAGCCAGACCTGGGGCAGCCTAGGTGTGAGGGTGTGGAAAGAGATTCCAGCTCCAGCCACAGTAAACATTCACACGGAAAACTGAGATGCAGGAGGTTTGATGTCACAGGGATGTGGTTGGTGGTCATCTCTCCCTGACTGGCATGTAGCAAATGTGCGCGGAGGTCGCCCCTCCTCTACTTCCTGCCTTCCAATTGCTGGGATTCCAAATGTGTACGCGGGCTTTCTTAGCCATGAAGTAGGCATTTGAACTACTTTGGGGGATAGCTTAGCAGTTAAGCTTGCTTGCTGCTTTTACAGAGGACCTAGGTTTGGTTCTCAGCACCTACATGGTGGTTCAGAAGCATCTTCCATCCCTAACTTCAGTCCAGCGACCCCCTCCAACTCTCAGAAATGTGCCTGCTGTGCTGTGCCTGCTTCTGCTTCTGCCTCCTCCAAATGCTGGGATCAAAGGCTTGGGCTTTCACATCCAGCTTGTTTGATTTTAGTTTTGCGTCTTTGATTTGATTTTGTCATTTAGTATCTATCCCTCCCTCCCATCCCCCACTCAGTGTGTAGATCAGAGAACAACCTGTGGGAGTTGGTCCTCTCCTTCCACCATGTGGGTCCCAGGGATTGAACTCAGGTCTTCAGGCTTGCCTGCTGAGCTGTCTTCCTGGCTGTTTCTCATCATCGTTATTATTACTATGACAGGCTCTCACTATGTTGCCCAGGCTGCCCTTAAATCTATGATCCTCCTGCCTCGGCTAGCTGAGGGCTGGGATTATGGGTAGGCATTAGGTACTCAGCTAGGAATCTGGAGGTTTTCAGATTGAAATTACAGGTGTGGTGTCTCCAGCCTGTAATCTCAGCACCTTGCAGGCTGATGCAGGAGGACCATAAATTCCTGGTTGATCAAGGGTGTATAATCTAAACAAAACAAAAAGGGGATGAGGGGGCGGGGACTCACAAAACAATTAATGGTAGCAGGGGGTATTTGCTATCAGAAAAGTATTTGATAAATGTGTAAAAACATCATAATGAAATCTTATTTTGCAGAATAATCCTCCTTCCTCCCTCTCTCTCCCTCTCTCTCCCTCCCTCCCTCCCTCTCTCCCTCCCTTCCTCCCTTTCTTCCTCACCCCCTTCCTTCTTGTCTCACTATGTAGCCCTGGCTGACCTGGAACTCACAGAGATCTTCCTGCCTCTGAGTCCTCAAAGGCATCTTTAGAACACATGATACTTACATATTGAGGACTGGCTGTGACTCAGTTTCCCTCATCCAGAACTGCGAACTGGATCATAGAACTGTTGGGAAGGGTCAGTTTTGTAGTGACGGGGAGGGGGAAGAGAGGAAGACAAATCAATGAAAACTTCAAAAAATTACATTTTCTCATTTGTTTACATGTGGGGTGGTGGTGGTGGTGGTGTAGAAATGGATACATTTGTATTAATCAGAATTCTGCTCTAAGCCAAAACACTGCTATCTTGAGTCATTCAACTGTGCTTATCCCCCCAAAAAAAACCAAAACAAAAAAAATCAAAAAACAAAAAACCAACAACAACAAAAACCCAAAACCAAAAAAATCCCAGATGTGACTTGTTGACTGTTCTGTTTACGCATCCCCTCCCAGAGGGGCAGGGGGCAGGAGTCACGAGACCCTCAATTCAGTATCCAGCCACTGCCTACCTCTTGTTAGCAACAGCGTCCTCAGCGCTCAGTGTCTCAGGGAGGAGCTCGGATATACAGGCCACAGTCTGTTCCGGGTGAAGCACCCCAGCTACACTGCTATGGGAGAGTCATCATCTTTGCTGGGGTGCAGCCTTTTGTGAGGGGCACCCACACTCCAGTGAGTAACCCCTCCCCACCTGTGCTCTGAGGAAATCCAATAAACTCATTGGTTCCCCAGAGGGCACTTGGATGGAATCCTGTTTCTGTCTGTCTTGGACTTCAGGAGGAGGGGTAGATGTTGTTTGTGTCTCTCCAGGGAGGGAATTTTATCAACAACTTGCACCTTGGTGCACACGTGGAGGTCAGAGAACAACTTTGAGGTAATCATTTGTTTTCTCCACCAGGTGGGTTGTGGGGATTGAATTCAGGTCGTCAGGCTTGGTGGTAAGCACCCTTACCCACTGAGTCATCTTGCTTGCCCAACAAAAACACTTCACTCATGTCTGCAGTGTTCCGCACCACGCTGGTTTCAGTTATGAAAAGAATTAATCATGAGCATGAGCCAGGCGTGGTAGTGCACAGCTGTCCGCTCAACCCTGGGAGGCTGAGTTCGAGTCCAGCCTGGGTGATAAAGCAGGAGGAAGCCTGGCTCAAAACACAAACTAAAATAAACACTGATGGTGCCATCTTGACAGAAGAGCCCTAGAAGAAACGCTGCCTGAGGTGGACTCCCCGAGGCAGTGGGAAATCTGGCTTCTGGGAGGGAAGCTTCATGGATTCCTTTCCCTGTGGGAAGAGACATCAAAGGACTTACTGAGATTCAGGACAGGCCAGTCCTGAGCTCGGGTGGCTCTTGAGCTGTGAGACAATCTCCGGCTGTGTGCTCAGCAGCCTGTGCTGACTCACAACGGTGGCACTCAAGCCATCATGCCAGCTTAAGTGTTCTTAGCCCCTGAGCGGTCGTCTCGGCCCACAAAGCAGGTGGTGTCAAATCCCCCATCAGCACAGTAAAGTCAGACATATTGCAGCCACAAAATCTCAGTTGGTTTTGTAGCCCAGGTTGACCTCAACTTTACTCAACTGAACTTCTGATCCTCTAGCCCCCCATCTTCAGAGCTAGGCATAGACACATGTGCGAAAGGGGCCCGGTGGGCACCGGGGGTAAAACTCAGGTCACATGCTTGCGTATCATAGTACATCTCCCAGTACTAGATCATAATCTTATCAGTATTTTTTAAAACGTGGTTATTTATTAATGAATTTCCAGGCAGTTCAGAATGCCATATCTTTACTCAGGTCAGAGACATGACTCAGACCTCAATCCTATGGCTTTGAATCCTTGATTTGTGAGCTGATTACAACAGAGGAGTCCATCCTTAGTGACCTGAAAGTTTGCTGGTGTTTAGCTTTGCATAGAAGACTCAGGGTCTCCTGCAGTACAAGGCTTCCAGGGGCCAGTGAGCTGCTCAAGCCTGAGGAATCAGAGTCTGAGCCTCAGAACCCACTGAAGAGGCCTAACTTAACATCATTGCAGCCATGACAGGCTGCAGACTAACAATACTGGGACTAGGCCTCACCCTTAAAACAGCCAGGAAAAGCCACAGACTGTATCCTGCAGGGGACCAACAGAATTGAGACAAACAAGTACTAGATATTTCAGACCATTAAGAATAGCTTACCTCACTTGTATACAGGTTGCCAATTTCCTTATAGCAACGCCAGTATCAATCCCTGTTTGACAAGACTTCTGTTACCCAACTCCTGCCCAATCAGGAGTTCAACCTCCATCTGAATCTGGAATTCCCCGACCCCTGCATCCTTTACTCCTTAAAAACCCTGCCATACCTGAGTGCAATGTTCTCCCTGATCCAACTGCTGTGTGTGAATGGACGGAGAGCCCAGGCTCAAGCTTGCAATGAAGGCTCTTTGCTTTGGCATATGAACTTGGACTCCTAGGGTCTCTGGGGAGCTCATGATGGGGGAGAGTGGGTGGGGGGGCACGTAACACCCACATGAAGGTGGAAGGAGAGAACTGAGTCATAAAGTTGTACTCCGGCCTCCATACATGTACCATGGCACCTCCTCATGTACACACAGTGCCAACACAATAATAATAATGTTTCTTAAGAAATTAAAAAAGCAGCTGGGGGGTGGTGGTGGCACACACCTTTAATCCTAGCATTCGGAGCCAGGCGGTGGTGGTGCACGCCTTTAATCCCAGCACTCAGGAGGCAGAGGCAGGAGGATCTCTGAGTTCGAGGCCAACCTGGTCTACAAGAGCTAGTTCCAGGACAGGCTCCAAAGCTACAGAGAAACCCTGTCTCAAAAGATAAAAGACAAAAACAAAAAAGTTAAAAAAGCATTATCTGATGAGTGAAGGGTCCAAGAATAAGAATATAAAAATGTAGATTCCAGAAATAGGAATGTAGAAATAAAGAAATATAAAGTTGTAAGCCTAGGAGAATGAAAACAGACTGTCAGCAGCTTTCTCAGTAACTTAAGGATTAACTATTAACAGTGGGCTATTTCACTTTACAACCCAGAGCTCTATTTACAAGGCCAAAGCATCTCTCTGCAAACTGAGAGCTGGCTAGTTCATATGAACTATGATATGATAGTTCATATCGTATGGATATGAGCTGAGTCAACTTTTAGGAAAATAGCTATGTGACCTCTGAGTTATGCATTATCCCTGCTATGTGAGTCTGGCAGGATCAAAGGGGAGAGCACAGGGCTTCAGCAAACACCACCTGGAAGTACCAAGGAAGACAATAGATTAAGTGCAAACACTAGTTTAACTGAAAAACTCTGTTAATGAAGATTGTAAAGCAAGACAATCCGTATCTGAGTTTTACTTTAAGATTGTAAAAATTCCTTTGTTCAGACCTAATGCTTGGTGCCCCCTACTATAAAAAGGTGGGTTCAGAAACTGGCCTTTGCCACAGCCTAACAAAATCCATCTCTGACTGTGGTCTCAGCTAGCTGATAAGCTTTTTGTGCCCCATGGAGACTTTTTATTTTATTTTTAAATTTTTTCCTGGATTCTGGTTGCTGGAATAAAGTTTGCTTCTGGTTTATTAGACTTTGATCTTCTGTCCCAATCTTTGTGTGACTCCCCACCCCCTGGACCCAGCAATGAGTTTTTAATGTCATTGGTTTTAAACCCCCCCCCATAACATGGTGAACTATTTGAATTGTCTTTCCATCTCCAAGTCCAGGCAGCTAAAAACCAAAAAACACCCCCCTCCCAGCCATTATCCTTGCTATGGGCTGTGTCCTTTGCATAGGTTGTTTTCCCAGGCCCCAGAACTGAGGGCGCATGTGCTGGTCACCCGCGTGTGCTGGTCACGCGCACGTGCTCGTCTGACCCTCTCTGTGCCACAGCTCCTCAGGGTCCACTATGGAGCTACACGATTGAACACTCTACAGTGGGCACAGCAGCCCTCAGGGGCAGTAGTGTGGAGGGGGGGGGGATGTGAGGACAGGAGTTACGCTGCACTCATCCTGCCCGAGGGAGAAGACTGTGTGTTGCGGACCGACTGTGAAATGTTCACCATAGGCTTATTTGTGTTTGAGCTCTTGATCCCCAGTTGGTGGCAGTGTTTGGGGGGAAGTTGCAGGACCTTTTGGGGGTGCCTCAGTCAGGAAATCTCACTGGGGGTGGCCTTGAGGTTTTCTAGGTTGGCCCTACCTCTTGTCAGCTCTCTGCACCCTGTCTGCCCGTGCAGTGTGAGCAGCTGCCTCACGCTCCTGTCTCCATGCTTTCTCTCCCAGGACAGACTGTGTAAGCACTTGGACTGTGAGCCAGGAGAAGCCCCGCCTCCCTTGTTGCTTCTCGTCTGGCATCTGGGCAAGCAACAAGGAAAGTGGCGGAATAGTGTGATGGCTACTCTGGACCTTCAGAGTCCCGGGCAGAGGATGAACCTGAGGAGTCAGGCTGGGAAAAGAGGTGGTAGAAAGCACCCAGCGTGGTGGTTTTGTGTGGGATCCACCTGAGAAGACACTTGGACACGGGTTTAAGCCAATAGGAAGTCTGTATTAGCCAGCTGGCACTGCCCTGGGTGAGCTTTGAAGCATAAAAACCATATCTTGGGTTGACACAGTTTGGTTAACAAGATCAGTTAGCCAGAGTTAGAACTACAGATGCCAGAAAGCAAGGTTAGTACATTTAGAGACTTTCCCTGAGCTATGGACTTGGATGGACCAGGTCTTTGTTTGCGTCTCAGCAGGTGATGTTGTCTACATGCTGAGTTTTGTGACCTGAAAAGGATTTTCACTATGGTGTTGGTTGTGCTAAGGTCTGGGACCTGTTACACTTAGAGGAATGGGTTACGGTTTGAGGTTTTGTTCCTGTCCAGGGGCTGGCTGCTCATTAGTCACATGTTGGGGTTCTTTGTTTTTGAGTGTGTGTGTGTTTAGTTTTTATTACCGTATGTATGTATGTATGTATGTATGTATGTATGTATGTATGTATGTGTGTATACCTGTGTATGTGGATGGATGTATATCAGTATGCATAAGGAGGCCAGAGGAGGACAGGGCCTGTCTTAGTTAAGGTTACTATTGCTTTGATGAAATACCATGACCAAAAGCTACTTGGGGAGGAAAACATTTATTTGGCTTGTATATATGTCCATCATTGAAGGAAGTCAGGAACCCAGAGGCAGGCACTGATGCAGCGGCCATGGAGGGGTGCTGCTTACTGACTTGCTTCTCATGACTTGCTCATTCTGTTTTCTTATAGAACCCAGGACCACAAGCCTGGGGTTTGGGGGTGATCCCATCCATAATGTGCTGGGACCTCCCCCATCAATCACTAATTAAGAAAATACCCTACAGGCTCGCCAACAGCCAGATCTTATGCAGGCATTTTCTTAATTAAGGTTCCTTCCTCTCAGATGACTACAGCTTGCGTCAAGTCAAACTAGACAGCAGAGGGTCTCGTACCAATCCAGGAGCTAGGCTGGCATCCTGCAAGCCCTAACAAGCCCTCCTGCCTGTCCTCTATAGCACTAGGGTGTGTGAGTGTGTGGTCACACCTGACTTTTTACCAAGGCTGTGTGTGTAGCCACATTTGACTTTTTACCTAGGCTGTGTGAGTATGTATCACACCTGGCTTTTCACCTGGGTGCTGGGGATTTGGAGTCATCCCCTCACAGCTTGTGCAGCAAGCACTCCTGCTTCCAAAGCCCCTTGGTTGGCTTCAAACTTGCTAAGGAGCTGACACTGGCCTTGAACTCCTCCTGCTTCTCCTTCCCAAGTGCAGGAATTACGCCAGTGGGCGCTGGACTCGTGGCCTCAGGCACTATGTGGTGAATGCTTTATGGCTGAGCCATACCCTACCCCCAGCAGCTGTGGAGTGTTTTAGCTTTGTGAGAAGCACTTGGAATCTTCTGAAGATGGTAACTCCCCACAACACCCCCAGCCATTTGGTGTGTGGTCCCTGAGTGGGTAGAGGGGTGAGGGAGCACTTCTCTTCCATGTCAGCCTTGGACACTTAGAACAAGAAGGGCCTGGTGCCTCTCCACCCTAATCACACACACACACACACACACACACACACACACACACACACACACACACACACATACACACCCCAGCCTTTTGTGCTTGTGAATTAGGAATTGAAAGCACTGAGCTGATGAGAGTCTAAGCTGCAGCTGCCTGAGAGAGCTGTGATTTTAAAGTGTATTTCATTGAAACCACCAAGAGCCAGGCATGGTGGCGCACACTGTAATCCCAGCGCTCAGGAGGCAGAGACCAGCCTGCTCTGCATGAATAAGGAATTGCAGGCCAGTCAGGTTGGCATAGTGAGACCCTGTCTGAAGAAGAAAGAAAAAAAGAAAATGTAAATAATGGGTCTTCAATTTTTAATTTTTTTTTTTTTTTTTGGTTTTTCAAGACAGGGTTTCCCTGTGTAACAGTCCTAGCTGTCCTGGAACTAGCTTTTGTAGATCAGGCTGGCCTTGAACTCACAGAGATTAGGCGTGCGCCACCACTGCCCGGCTTAAATAATTTTCTAATGTTTAAATTTTATTTATTTATTTTTTTAAGATAGGGTCTCAGTATGTAGTAACCCTGCTTGGCCAGGAACTCACTATGTAATCCAGGTTGGCCTACTAGGTACTAGGGTTGCAGGTGTGTGGCATGGCATCCTGCAGGCAGAGACACAATGCCTGCTTTGCTCATAGTCACCCTTGCCCATGGCCCTCTCTTGAGGAGGGCATGGTTTACAATGCAAAAGCAAAATTATTCAAATAAAACTGAGAAACAAGATTCAGAAAACCTGTTTTCCCTGTTGGCTGTAACCACTGAGCTGTAACCTGAGCTCCTAGCAGAAGGTTCGGAAGTCCTGTTCCTTGCAGGGCTGCCAGGCAGCTATAGCAAACCAGATGATAGGCCTTGTTAAAGGGGAGCTGTAGATCAGACAGCTATGAACTACCCAGGTTGGATCTGGGACTCAGGGTGTGCTGCCTTTGCTGGGCTTTTGAGGGTGACCAGGACTTTGAAACTCTGTTTCTACCTGAAAGGGGTGCTACTGTTACATAATGGACTTCTTCACAATTCAGTAGCATTAAACGACCGTTTGATTATGCTCACAGACGGAGGTGTGTGTGTAAAAAGTTCAGTAATAAAGTCAGGCATGGTGGTACACATCTGTGATTACAGTACTTGAGAAGTGGAGGTATAGTAATTGTGAGTTCTAGGCCAGCCTGAGTTATATAGCAAGATCGTGTGTGTGTGTGTGTGTGTGTGTGTGTGTGTGTGTGTGTGTGTGAACTATCTCTGGTTCAGAGATAGACTGCTAGTACACAATTTGAACAGCTTATTAATAGGTTTTTATGCTCCCTACCCCCAATCAGTTTCTCTGCTAATACAGTAAACCAGATCAACCAGAATTGAAAAAATATAACAACAGGTTTATTTGAGCAAAGCAACTCTGGGGCAAGTTCTCCAGTCCCAGAGATTGAGGCTGGAGAAGTCTTGCCCACAACGAGAGCAGGGAGACTTTATGGGTTGTAGGTGAGAGGTGATGACATGTCTGCCACAAGCTGGGTTTGTGCCCAAGTATGGTCAAAAGCTGAGCACTTTAGGCAGGGACTTGGGTGGCTGACAGCTTCAAGGGAGTAGCCACCAAGAATGCAGAACTGAGTTTTTTGGTGCCTTTTCATTGTTTAGAGAATCTCTGGGGTGAAGGGGGACAGGCATGGGACTTCTCAGACTTGCAAGGGCAAGCTGGAGGTTCCAACTGTTATGGTAAAAATAAAACGGCGCCGTTCCCAGAGTGGCTGCAGCAGGCAGTGGGTCCCAAGACCATGGCTGGCCATGAAGGTAGTCATCCCAGGCAGGGAGCCCCCGAGTAGCCCTGGGGCCATGAGGGCCAGCGAGTCCAGGTAGGGAGTCTGTGCAGCTGGTGGGAGATGGAGAGCAGCAAGTCCCACATGGAGCCGCAGCCATTGTGGGTGAGAGAAAGACAGATAGGCATGCCACGAGACCATGCCGCAGGTCTCCAAAGGCAGCTGGTCCTGGGCACAGAGCCACATGGGCAGGGAGCCACATGATGGATGAGAGACTGAGATGGATAGGCATACCATGCAGAGTGAGGTTGGATATTTATTTAGTGGGTTATGGAAGGGAAGGGGAGAGGGAGGGAGAAGGGGGATGAGGAAAGAAACAGAAAGACAGACAGAGAGAGAGAGAGAGAGAGGGAGAGGGAGGGAGAAGGGGGATGAGGAAAGAAACAGAAAGACAGAGAGAGAGAGAGAGAGAGAGAGAGAGAGAGAGAGAGAGAGAGAGGGAGGAAGGGAGGGGGAGAGGAGAGGAGCCACAGCAGCAGCTACCTCTTTGAAAGAGAGACATGGAAAGGAAGAGATGCTGCAAGCAGGAAAATCTGCCTGCCTCAGTGGATGGGGAGGGAGTGGGCAGGGCTTGTCTTTTAAAGGGACAGGACAGACCATTACACCAACTGAACACTTATATTAACAATATACCACCGGTTCTCTAACTACACTATAAAACTGGGGCGAGGGCATTGAAGCAATGACTCCTTGGTTAAGGGTGCTGGCTGCTCTTAAAGAGAGTCAGAATTTAGTTCCGAGCCTGGTCTACACAGTGAAAACCTGTCTCAGTAGCAGTGTGGTCTGGCCTGGAACTCATAGAGATCCACTTGCCTCTGCCTCCTCAGTGCTGATATTAAAGGTGTGTGCCACCACCGTCTGACTAGATCCTTATTTATTGGTGGGAAGGATGAAGTCATTTAAAACTGCTGTTGGGCCGGTGAGATGGCTCAGAGGGTAAAGGTGATTTCTGCAAGTCTGTTAACCTGAGCACCATCCCCAGGTCCTCTGGTGGAAAGCCCCTTGCCCAGGGACAGAGAGTTCTGGAATGCTGGAGGCTGTTGTTTATGGGAGATAACAAACCACACATTTTCACTCCCCTAAACACGTCTGTTCGATCCATTTTTTTTTTTTGTAGATCTCTAAAGCATAGTAATTAACACTTATAATGTAACTTCGGCCCTCACAGCACCATCTCCTGCACCAATGAATAAGTGTTTAAAAAGTTAAACAAAAATCCAGCCACCTTGGATAGAGGGAAAGCAGCCTGCACTGTGGGGTTCCTGGCTAGCGTACAGCAGTTGGTTGAAAATGTGAACAGGACCCACAACCTAACGGAAGCTGTTGGAAGCAGCAGAAGAAATTCAACGTTTGTTTTTCTTGGCTTCTGTTTACTTTTATTTTCTTCCCCAATAGGGTGTGACTCAATCTCTGTTCTGGTCAGTCCTCGTCACTTGGTGGCCTGGCTCCAGTCCTCCCTCATCCTCCTCTTGGCCATTGTTCTGGGAGTGGCTTGGAATGGGTGTGGTGGGAGCAAGCTGGTTCTGGGTAATCTCTGTCTGAGCTGGGTTTTGCCTAGATGAACCTGGACCCTTTGGGTCCTGGGTCTTTGGTTCCACTGGTTTCAGAGCTGTTGTCCCTAATTGCAGGGCTTTTGGTTTTATTTTACTAAAAAGCCTCTTTACAAGGCTACAGAGGAACAACACGAGGCCAAGTCCCTTCTTCTGCTTCCTGTGTTGCCAGCCCATATCTGAGAACAGCCATGAAAACCGCATTGCTTGGAATAGCCTGGCCCCAGAGGTAAATAAAGCTGGGAGTTTCTGTGCGATTGCCTAATTGTAAACTATCACAAAAGACTGCCAGGCGGGATGTGATGGTGTATCCCTGGCTCCAAAACTCAGGAGGTGGAGGCAGGAAAAATAGACATTCCAGGTCACTGTCAGCTACATAGTGATTGGAGGCCAGCCTGTGCTACATGGGACCCCATCTCAACGAAGTAAAACAAAACAACAAAGAAAAACTGCCAGGATCATGAATTTGCCCAGGAACCACTGTGACGGCATACAAAAAGCAGCTTTTCTTCTTATGTTACACTGGAGCTCAGAGCCAAGGCTTCACGCATGCGGGTGTGTGCTCCACCTTGAGCTACATCTTCAGGCTCAAAAAGGACTTTTAAAAAATTATTATTATTATTATACAGGGACTAATCATGTAGCCCTGGCTGGCCTGAAACTCACTATGTAGAGCAGGCTGGCTTCTAACTCACAGAGATCCACCTGCCTCTGCCTCCTGAATGCTGGGATTAAAGGTGTGGCTACCATGCCTGGCTATAAAGTTCTTCTACAAGGACATCTACCCTGCAGCTGCGTAGCCTTGGCCTTTTAAACCTTTTCATTTATCATTTATTATTGTTATATGTGTGTCTCTATGTAATGAACCTTTTTCTTTTTTTAAAAATTTATTTATTAATTATGCATACAGTATTCTGTCTGCATGTCTGCTGCAGGCCAGAAGAGGGCACCAGATCTCGTTACAGATGGTTCTGAGCCACCATGTGGTTACTGGGAATTGAACTCAGGACCTTCTGGAAGAGCAGTCAGTGCTCTTAACCTCTGAGCCATCTCTCCAGCCCTAATGATGAATCTTTTTCTGTCCCATCAGTCAGCTCCCAAATAACAACACGGAGACTTCTTATTATTTGGTTGGAGGCTTCACCCCAGCCCCTGGCATCCATTCTAAAATGTTTGGGCGAAACTTTCTATTCCAGGCCCCCTCCCCTAGGAGTCGCTGCAGTCCAGACTCCACCTCCAAAAAAGCCCGCCAAACGGTGACCCCTCCCAGGGAAGGTCAAAACCACTCCCACAGGCTATTTAAACTGCCCCCCAAGCCGGGACTTGTGGTCTTTCTGGTTCTCCTTTCCCCATCTGTGTTTTCCTGGAGGGCCACCTGGGAGCGCTGGCATCCATCAAACCTGGGCTTTTTCTAATTCGGTTTGATTTGGTCTGATTTGGATTATTGCATCGGCAGAAAGACTTATCGGGCTGCAAAAACTTTACACTTATTAATTATGAAAGCTCAGTCTTGGTTTAGGCTTGTTTCTAACTAGCTCTTAAAACCTAAATCAATCCATTTCTGCTAATGTACATTCTGCCACATGGCTTGTGGCTTTTACATCTCTTCCTGCATGTCCTGCTTTTTTTTTTTTTTTTTTAAAGTGTGAGTTCTGGGGCCTGGACTTAGGTTGTCAGACTCACATCAAGGGCGTCTGTATCCCCTGAGCCATCTTGAGGACCTCCATACCACTCTTATTGCTGATCATTGTGACTCAGGTATATTGTTTCATAGTGGCTGACGTGATCTTCCTTATCTTCAACTCTGAAAGCCTTCCTCTGAAGCCTTGTGTGGAGGCCCAGCCTGTCACCCAGCACTTGTGGAGACAGGCAGGAAGATTGCCGGTTCAAGGCCAGCCTCAGAGGTAGCTTTAGTTCTTTTTGTTGGCTGTGCTCTAGTCCTAGTAAAAGGTGAAAGAAGGAGGGGGGAGGCATGCAGGAAAGGGAAGAAGCAGAGAAAGGAAAAGAGGGGGAAGGAGGGAGAGTAGGAAGGGGAACCAGGCAGGCAAGCCAAGAGCAATGGCTCCCATTGGCTCTCTCCTTGGTTGAGCTAGCTGTCTCATAAAGCCCAGCACAGAGCACTGAAACCTTCAGTGGCTGCGATGTCACTTGAGTGACCGAAGGTCAAGTCTAGCTGGTCTCAAGTGTCTTCCATCATGACATCATCTGCGAACCAGCGTTCTCTCCTGCCTTTAGTGGCTAGGCCTGCGTTCACCTCGGTTCCCCCCTCTGGCAAGTGTTTGTGGGGTGCCTTCCAGGTGCTGGACTTCGTAATGAACTCTGTGTTTGTCAGGTTTGAAATTCTGCAGGATCGCATAAGTTCAAACTCATTAATTCTGGATGTTAAAATGTCAAACTTGCTGTTTGGATGAAATTTAATCATACAAAATTCCCTCAGCTTTTGAAGCGTTTCTGGAGTTAAAGCAGCTCTTGGGTTGTCATAGTTTGATGCATACAGCTAAGATGAGTCTACAAAACAAGCTCATCGGTGAGCTTTAACACGGTTCCCAGTTGTTTTATGGCATTAGTAGTAATCTAACTTCTCCGGTAAGGCTCAACTTATGTAAAGCAGGGTGGAGATGGCTCTGTTTTGTTTGTTTTTTGAGAGAAGGTTCTACTATGGGGCTGCTCATACTTGGGATCCTCTGCCTCAGCGTTTCAAGTGCCGGGATTACAGCATGCTGCTTTTTAAATTTTTTTTTCTTTTTTATTAAACCAAGTATCGTGGCTGGCCTCTGACTTACTGTGTTGCTGACCCTGGCCTTGAACTTCTGCTCTTCCAGCCTCCAATTCCCAGGTGCTGGGATTATAGGTGTATGCCACCATGCCATCATCATCATCATCATCATCTTCTTCTTCTTCTTCTTCTTCTTCTTCTTCTTCTTCTTCTTCTTCTTCTTCTTCTTCTTCTTCTTCTTCTTCTTCTTCTTCTTCTTCTTCTTCTTCTTCTTCTTCTTCTTCTTTTGGTTTTTCGAGACAGGGTTTCTCTGTGGCTTTGGAGCCTGTCCTGGAACTAGCTCTTGTAGACCAGGCTGGCCTCGAACTCACAAAGATCCATCTGCCTCCACCTCCCAAGTGCTGGGATTAAAGGTGTGCGCCACCACCACCCAGCGGCCATCTTATTATTTTTTTAATCTTTTTTTTTTTTTGGTTATTCAAAGACGAGTTCTCACACTTTTCCCCAGGCTGGCCTTGAACAAGGTGAACCTCCTTCCTCAACAGCCCTGGGGCTGGGATTGCAGGTGTGAGCCATCACACACTGTTCCTAGTGTGCTATGTGGATGGCAAGTTATTAAAAAGCTAAAGTGTATACATTCTTCTCCTTCCCTTTACTGTGGGAGAAGAAGGTGTCATGTAAGTAAGAACTTGTCCCTTACACAAGACAAAATTTATGGGTTGCCTTGAGATTTTTACTTTATTTAAAAGTTTTCTTTTGCTGTATTTATTTTATATGCAGGCCCAGCCTTGGGTGTCAGGCTTCACCTTCTGCCTTGGTGGAGACAGGGCCTCTTGTTCTCTGCTACATACGCTAGACTGGTCCTTGAACTTGTGGGGATTTTGTCCCCACCACATCTCACCACAGAGGGGCTGGCCTTACAGGCCTGAACTCAATCCTCACACTGGAGTAGTAAGTGCTCCACCCACTGGGCCATCTACGCAGCCATATTTTAATATAGGAAAGGCCTTTCATGCTAGGTTTGCAGGTGGAGCAAACATGCAAGGCCCTGGCCTCCACCCTCTGCACTGCAAAAAATAAAAAGTAAAATAAAAAACCTTTTCACACCAGGCAATAGTGGTACTGATGTGTAGCTCAATGAGTATCCTCAGCCTTCTGAATGTCAGAATCATGGGTAGCCCCATCAGGTCTGCCTGATTTTAGTTGTTTTTTTTTTTTTCTTCTGATTTTCAAGGCTAGCCTTGGGTGTCCTAGAACTCACTGTATAGACCAGGTTGGTCTTGAACTCACAGAGATCTGCCTGCCTCTGCCTCCCAAGTGCTGGGATTAAAGGGGTGTGCCACCACTGTCTGGCTATTTTACTTTTTAAAAAGTTAGAGTTATTCATTACATCTGTGTGTGTGTGTGTGTGTGTGTGTGTGTGTGTGTGTTTACGGTTGCACATGTTATAGCGCTTGTGTGAGGTCAGAGGACAAGTTGTGGGTGCCTGCTCCTTGCTTCCACCATGTGGCTCCTACCTAGGCCATCAGAATTGGCAGCAAGTGCCTTTACCCACTGAGCCATCTTGCCCCTTATTTTACTTAAAAAAATTTATTTATTTTTATTTTATATGTATTGATGTTTTGTAACATATGCACATACCGTACACCAAAATGCTGGAATAGGGCATCAGATTCTCTAGAACTGGAGTTACAGATGGTTATGAACCATTACGTGGGCTCTGGGAACTGTGTGAACCTGAATCCTCTAGAGGAGCTGCCAATGCTCTTAACTGCCAAGCCATCTCTCCACCACCATTGTTTTCTTTCTTTGTTTATTTTTTAATTGAAATGTGATTAAAGTTTGTTAATTTTTTTTAAGATAAGGTTTCATGTAGCTCAGGCTGGCCAGGAGCTTACTGTATAGCCTAAGATAGCCTCACGCTTCTGAGTCTCCCGTGATTACAGGCGTGCACCACCATGCCCACTTTAGGGTCTTACCGTCATCCATGTCGGGCAACCATTCTACCAACAGCTATGCCCCAGTCCTCACATTTATTTTCAGTTTTTTATTTCCACATAATTTATCTCACTGTCTCTGTTCTGTTCTCTTGGGACTGTCCAGCACTTCAATCTTGCCTTTGCCTCCTTCTCAACTCAATTTAGAGGCTTAACCTTTGTTATGGTAAAAATAGAACGCTACAGGTCCCTGAGTGGCAGCTGTGGGCAGCAGGCCACGAAGGCAGTCAGTCCCAGGCAGGGAGCCACGTGGTGGGTGAGAGACAGAGACATGGATAGGCACACCATGCAGAGAAAGTGGGTATTTATTTAGTGAGTTATGGAGGGGAAAGAGAAAAGGGGGAAGGGGAGAAGGGAGAAGAGCAGAGAGAGAGAGAGACAGAGGGGGGAAGGGGAGAAGGGAGAGAGGCAGAAGCTGCCTCTTCAGGAGAGAGCGGGAAAGGAAAGAGCTCAGGCTGAAAGTGGAAGGAAGATCTGCTTGCCTCAGTGGATGTTGGGGGGAGTGAGCGGGGCTTGTCTCTTAAAGGACAGACCATTACAACCTTATCTATGGCGATTTCAGAGGGGATACTGTTGTCTTCATTCTCAGACCCTCGATGTCTTCTAAATCATCTGGTGAGCGCTCTCCTTTCAAAGCTGGCTCATCCCCAAACCCTGCCAATCTGTATGACATTTCTGGGTCCCAGTAGTCTTCTCGATGCTGATGTCATCAGGTGGCACAACTGCCCTTCCTTTCTGTCTTCAGTTCTTCCGGGCCACCTGTGGGAAGGGTCTGAACTGGGTCTCACGGTGTCACGGTGGACCTCTAGGTCTGACCTGTTTGAAGATTGGAGGGTGTTCTGGAATTGGGCTTTGGATTGAGTCAGCCTGCTGCCTGTATACCTTGTCAGCCCTCGTCCCCTGTGGTCAGCAGCTTCCTGGAGACCAGGCATTGATTCTCATGGAGCCCCCATGTATTTTCAGTCTTTCATTTCCTTGTTAAAAATCTATCATATTAGCTAGGCAGGCTGTAACCCCAGCATTTACCAAGCTGAGGTAGGAGGATTACTGAGAGTTTGAAGCCAGCCTGCATAAAGTCTAGCCTTTACTACATTGTAAGCTCAATGCTAGTCTGGTCTATGGACTTTGGCCTTGTTTCAAAAAATAAAAATTGGTCAATAATAAATAAAGGCACATGCCTTTAATCCTGACACGAGAGAGGCAGGGGTAGGTGAATCTCTGTGTGTTCCAGGCCAGCCTGGCCCTATATAGCAAATCCAGGCCAGCCAAGGCTACATAGTGAGACCCTGTCTCACATCCCCAAACCAAAAACTTAAAAGCCAATGCTCCCTCAAACCCAATAAGTAAATAAAATGAAAAACTAAAACGAAACATTTTATTTTAGCCTGCCATTCCCTTTAGCTGGTGTGACCCAGCCCAAGTGTGTTTCATATAACTTATGGATTGTGCTCCATAAAATTTTATCACTCCTTCTTTAAGAAAATTTAGATATTATAATTTAGCCTCCAACCTCCTTCAACATAATCCCCATTCTCGTTTTATGACACCCGCTCTTCTGTTTTTATTTAATGGTTTAATAGAGCTGTGTTTGAAACTGGCTGGAAGGCAATTTCAAGAAAGGGTGGCAGGCTACTCTTAATGGGCACTCTCAGAATATTTACTGCCTCAGATATAACATTATTGTTATTATTATTAAAAGTCATTTGGTGATTGCCATGGGTTGCCCCAGAGCTACAGAGATACAAAGAAGCCATAGCTTGCCCACTGCCCCATTAGCTAGCAAATAAAAATGTGTTTCCAAAAGGTTTTTCTGGATCTATGCCAGATATTCTTGAAGGGATGGGCCCTATGACTGTGGGGGATGGGCCCTATGGGAGTAGGATGATGTATTTTCCCTCTACATTAGTTATTGACCCCTCCCAGTATTAGATTCCCCCATCAGTCAGAGCAGAGGCACACCCAGGATTTTTGCTGGAGTGGAATGTGCATTCATGAACTCAAAATCTGCTTTGGGTGTGCAACAGCGCCCAGCCTGAGTAAGTGCTGGAGAAAACCTCAGAGGCCAGCGTCATGTGGAAGTCATGGGAAACATGTTTGTGGTCCAGCGCAAAGGGTAGGGAAGGGATGACGGGGCTGTATAACAGAACACTGAAAATGAAACCAAACAGCCACACCGAACTCAAAACAAAACAGAAAAACCAAAGCCAACTAACCAAACAGGGGCAAAATAAGAAAACTAGTAATAGCAGGGCAGTGGTGGCGCACACCTTCAAACCCAGCACTTGGGAGGCAGAGGCAGGTGGATCTCTGTGAGTTCAAGGCCAGTCTGGTCTACAGAGTGAGTTCCAGGACAGCCAGGGCTACACAGAGAAACCCTGTCTTGAAAAAGCAAACCAAACCAAGCCAAACCAAACCAACCAACCAAACAAACAAACAAAAAAAACCCCAAACACACACAAAAAAAACTAGTAATAAAATTAAAAACTAAGTGTGAAAGTCAAGAAACTGATGAGAGGGCTCAGCCAGTAAGGTTGATTGCTGCCACACTGGGGACCTGAGTTTGGTTCCTGGAATCCACGTGGTGGAAGGAGAGAACGGATTCCCGTAAGTTGACCTCTGACCTCCACATGCATACATGGTGGCATGAGTGCCCCTCGTAAACAAAGAGAAAGCAGTTCAAACATGGCAATGATTGCCCAATTCTTTAAGTGTTCCAAAAGGCATGGCTTGTCCCTCACAGCGGTACAATTTCATGTTATAAATTAGATTCCAATGAGTCCACAAGAATGAAAGATGGGGGGGAGGGGGGCAGAGGGGAAACTGATCAGGATGTAATCTATGAGAGAATAATAATAAAAGAATCCAAGTTAAATAACGCTTGCCTGCTGTGACAGACTGTGGAGATGCACTATCAAACTCTAAGCCAGGCACAGAGATGCACAGCTGGGGATCATGAGTTCAAGGAACACCAGGGCTACATAGACCCTGTCTCAGAAAAAGAAACAGAGTCAGCAACAACAACAACAAAAATTGCATCTAAAAAGTACATGGGCCTTCATCTCACCGCCTTTTAATTTACACTTTGAATCCATTAATTTATTCGCATGGCTGGGCGGGGCCACACCAATGTGGAGGCCAGAGAACAACTTGCCAGAGTTGGTTCTCCCCTTTCATCACGTGGAGGGCAGTGGTTGACCTTGGTCTTCAGGCCTGGCTGCCTGGACCCATAGACCTAGTCGTCATTGTGTGTCCACGCTGTCCCCCACCTTTACCTGCTTGGCCTGGCAGCGTCTCTGGTAACTGTCTTCGGGTTGGGGTCAGGCTTGCGGACCAGCTCTGTGGTTTGGAGCTACTGAGCCCCATACTACGGCTTTGTAGACGACAGGTTCAATGGCTCCTAGAGAGCAATGCCTCCGTCATCTTGGAGTCCACCTGTGAAGCCACTGGTTCGAGGCCCTGGCTGCCACAGTGAAAAACTCATCGCTGTGGCTCATGTGTCCCTGATTAGTAGAAATGAAGGCTAAGGAGGGGGGGGCGGGGAAGGAAGCTGGTGAGGAGCCACACTGTCCAGTTCATGCTATTGGTCATGGAACCAGAGGAAATATTACAAAGTCACCCTGATCCTTGAGAAGAGACAACTATTAATCATTTTTCCAAATAATTTTTTCTTTTCTTTTCTTTCTTTCTTTTTTTTTTTTTTGGTTTTTCGAGACAGGGTGTCTGTAGCTTTGGAGCCTGTCCTAGAACTAGCTCTTGTAGACCAGGCTGGCCTCGAACTCACAAAGATCCGCCTGCCTCTGCTTCCCGAGTGCTGGGATTAAAGGCGTGCGCCACCATTGCCCAGCTAGCCAAATAATTTTTTCACATTACTGAGGGGACACAGGGCATCATTATGTAGCCCAGGCTGCTCTTTAACTCAGAACCCTGTGTCCAAGTCTCTCAAATATTGGATGTACAGGTGTGCATCCCCAAGAACCCAAATAAAAATGCTGGATGTGGAGGCAGCTGCTGTAATTCCAGCCCTGTGTCATTAAAGAACTGTGCCAGATCCTTTTAGGTAATGAGCTTCCGGTGTTTAATTATTTGCGCACGGGGACAATCTCCACTCAGCCCCCCGTATGTGTAGATGGTATGGAAGCAGATGAGAGGATCCCGCCTTCTTCACCCCTGACAGAAGCTCACTCCGTCTTCAGCAATGATCTTTCCCCCTCAAGCACTCCTGTCTTTAGATCCTTCTAGGACAGATCTTCGTGTGTCATGACTTCGACGCCGCCAAAAAGACGTGCGCACAGGCAATTCCTTAGCTCATTTCTCCTGGAAGCGGCGTTCTCTGAACAAATAGACTATGGATTATTCTTGAGCCTATGAAGAGGCCTCTCTTTGCTGGAGTGGCCTCCAGGACGCCCCACTCTTGGTAATCTGAACCATGTCCTGGGTTAGGGTTTCAGCCTGGAGGTGACCAAGTGGCCAGCTTTGAATTGAATGGGATGCATCGCCCCCTAGTGGTGGAATAGGAAAACAACTCCAGGTTTTGCCTCTGTGTCCAAGCTACTGAACTGTGGGTTTGGGAGGAGGTCCTTTGTGGAATTGTAATCCGGGGAGTTTGGCGGTGATGGTGAAGTTTGAATGTAGTGGCAGCTGTACAGTCTCCAAATCAAGAGTGACTCAGGCCCTCCCTGAGTGGAGCTTCCAGATTTAGAAATGGCTCTTTTCCCTGTCTGTCTGTCTCTCTCTCTGACTCTCTCTTTCTTTTCTTTATTTCTGTGAGGCAACAGTGGGCCAGACTCTAAATTTATTCTCTGACATCGGGTTTCAGGATGAAAACATCTCATAAGTGGGAAGGGCTTGAGGACGGACATCATGGCGCATTCCCTTAGTTCCAGTTGCTTGAATGTGTTCAGGAGTTGGGACCAGCCTGGGCAGTGAGCCTCCAAACTCTCTTTTTCCTTTACTCCCAGTGCTGGGATAGTGAACCTCAGTTGTGCATGCTAGATGAGCATGCTACAATTGGCCTACAGCCTCCACCTAGTGTTATTGATCTCTCGCTCTCTTTTGGCATGTGTATGTGAGTAGTGTGTGCATGCTCGTGTGTATGTGTGTTTGCATGTATGTGGGTAGTTGTCATCTCTCCAGCCCCCTTTGCAACCTTCTTGGTAGAAAGGTAAATAATCCCATTGCCAGGGGTTGGAGTCAGCCTAGGCTGTGTTATAGCAAAGCCTATGCCAGTTCATCAAACTCTGGACCATTCTGAGTGCCAGCCCCACCCCCAGAAGAGTGGGTTCTCATCTCCTTATCTATAAGGAGGCGGGAGAGAAGGCTCAGTGGTTAAGAGTGCTTACTGCTCTTGCAGAGGACCTGGAATTGGTTTCCAGCACACAGGTTCAGGGGACCTGACGCACTCCTGCCTTGAAGAGCACCTGCACACGTATGGTGTGTGTAAACTCACACAGGTGTGCATGCGCACGCACACACACTCAAAATAAATAGATCTTCAACATAAAGTGGAAGGAAGAAACTGAGGGCAGAAGGGTACAAATGAGGGCAAGAGCCCGTAATATTGTGGAACAATAATAATATGGGACAGGACAGCCATAATATTGATGCTTCTAACCAGTACAGAAAGACATAAAAAAAACCGAAATATGACAGACTGAGGCAGAGATAAAATTGTCGTTATTTTTCAGTGCTATAAACTGTACGGAAAACCCAATAGAATCAATAAACAAACTATTACAATCTAGGAGTTTATCGATCTTGCTGGAAGAAAGATCACCTTACAAGACTTAGTAGGCTTCATTTCTCACACCCCGTAAACAACACAAAATTCAACAGAAAATGTGGTGCCATTCAGGAGCACAGAAGTTATAAAGCATCTAAGAATTAAAGTATCAAAGAGGCTTTTTGTTTGTTTGACTTTTGTAGCTTGCATTATCTATTTATTTATTTATTTATTTAGTTTTGTGTGTGTGTGTTTCTAGTTTCCTCCTCTTGATGAGATAAAACACTCTGACCAAAACCCACTTAGGGAAAGACGTTTATCTGACTTACACTTCCAGGTCACAGTTCATCCTTGAGGGAAAGACTAGACAGGACCTTAGGCTGAAACTTCAAGCAAAACCCATGGAGGAATGCCACTTTGTTGCTTAACTCTTTAGCTTGCCCATTTCTTTTTCTTTCTTTTTATTTTTTCAAAACAAGGTTTCACTGTAGTTTTTTAGAGCCTGTCCTGGCTCTTGTAGACCAGGCTGAGCTCAAACTCACAGAGATCTGCCTGCTTCTGCTTCCTGAGTGCGCCGCCACCACCCTGTCTGTCTGCCTGCCTTCCTTCCTTCCTTCCTTCCTTCCTTCCTTCCTTCCTTCCTTCTCTACTTCCTTTCTTTCGAATTTATTTATTATGTATACAATATTCTGTACTGCATGTATCCCTGCAGGCCAGAAGAGGGCACCAGATCTCATCACAGATGGTTGGGAGCCACTCTGTAGTTGCTGGAAATTGAACTCAGGACTTCTTGAAGAATAACCAGTGCTTGTATTGTAACCTCTGAGCCATCTCTCCAGCCCCCTTGGATAGCTTTCTTATACAGTCCAGGCCCACCTGCCTAGGGATGGTGCTGCCCACAGTGGCCTGGGTCAGTTATGTGGCCATAGACTAGTTGATCCAGGCAGTCCCACAGTTGAGATTCCCTCAGATGGCTGTAGGTTGTGTCAAGTCAGTCGCTGAAGCTAACTAGGACTGGGGGTGAGGGGAGAGGCTGGTGTTGTTTCTTTCTACCTTGCGGTTTGTAGGGATTGAACTCAGGTCGTTGGGTGTGTCAGCGAGCACCCTTACTCACTGCGCCATCTTATCAGCCTTGTTTCTTTCATTTTTTTAAACAGACTCTCGTGTAGGTCTGGGTGGTCTTGAACTTGCTGTGTAGCTGATTACGACTTTGAACAGACATTCAGAAAGAAGTACTGTGAGCTCTTAGCTGCTGAGCCGCTCTCTAGTCCTGTGCAGAAGGTATTAAGAGATCAATGTCTACATTTATAAGAAACTTAGAAACCCATTTTCCCCCCCGCCAAGCATGTGGCACCTGGAAACAGGATTCTCCAGTTTTCCCACTGGGGACTTTTTTTAAGGCTCCCCGTCAACAGGGAAGTACTGTGTTTTGTCTGAGGTCTGTTTGTGTCCGCTGGAGACTCTTTTCCTTTCCCCCTGATCTCCAGGCTCACCCTTGGTTCTCTCAGTCTAGGTAAGGAAGTCAAGTGGCAAGGACAGTACGTTCCAGTCCTTTGATGGGAGGGCAGGCTGGCCCACTGCCCATCTCCTGCAGAAGCAGGCCAGCAGCCGGCTCTCTGCTCAGCCCTTAGGGCAAAGTTTCTACCTGACCTTCAGAGTCTGAGCAGACCTGCTAAGGCCTCAGACAGGCCACTGCACCACAGCGGCCAATGCCACTTCCTCCTCTTTTTTATGTTGTTAGAGACAAGCTCTCATGCTGTAGCCTAGGCTGGCCTTGGTATTGAACTTTTTGACAATATTCCTATCTAAGCCTTGAGTGTACGGCTCCCACACCTGATATTCTGTCATCCTGTGTCCTCCCCCCAGCCCCGCTGCAGGGTCTCCTGTAGCCCAAGCTGCTCTCAAACTTGCTGTGTTGCTTAGGATAACCTTGAACTCCCTACCCTCCATTCTCTCCTCAGTGCTGGGAGCGTCTCACCCTTACACTCACTTTTTTTTTTTAACTAAAACAAAGAAAACAAAACAAAAACAACTAAGATCATCAGGTTGCTTTTAAACCCAGCAGTGGGGAGGCGGTGAAGGGTGGATCTCTGTGAGTTCCAGGAGTTGCCAGGGCTACACAGAGAAACCCTGCTTGAAAAAAAACCAAAACCAAAGCCAAAACCTAAAGCAACCAACCAACCAAACAGGGTCTGAACTCAGAATCATGCCTTCTCATTTTTAGAATTCAATAAGGAAGTGTTTTAAATGAGATGACCTGGAGGAAAACCAAGTATATAACTAATTGTAAATATTTCGAACAAATTCCACAGGAGTGGAATTGAATGAGACTCCTAGGACAGAGAGGGCCAGAGGAAACAAGCTCCACAGGGAGCAGAAGCCAGGAGCAAATCCAGCCCTGGGAGCCAACCCAGTCCTGGGACACTGGCAGACCAGGATTGAGCCAACGACCTGACTCAAAGTCTGCGACCGCCACCAGAACCGGAGTGGGACTGACCCAGTTACCTAAGACATAGAGAGAACAAGCTCCACCAGGAGCAGAAGCCAGGAGCAAACCCAATCCCGGGACACAGACAGATCACGATTGAACCAGCAACCAGATCCAGAATCAGTGATCTCCACCAGAACAGGTCCAACTCCAAGCCAGGGACTTTTGCAAGAGGAGATCCAGACCAAGATTTACAGAAACAGATCAAAGCCAGCGGCCTAGGCCAAAGTAGGCCTGAGACAGCAAACTCGAAGGGAGCAGACGAAAGCACAGGAGCACTGAGCTACCTCCAGGAACAGGAATAACCAATGGGGTAACTAGAACTGTGACACTGACTGTACCACAAGGAACAACCATCTGAGATTTGGATTCACTGGCACCTAGAAGATTATTCAACAGAATCTCAGACAGCCCCAACCACACCTATTAGAGGAAAAGATGAGTAGAAAAGGTAAGATGACATGCTATACCACAAAGAGCAACACAATACCAGTAAAACCTAAAGACCCTACAAAAGTAAGACCTGAGCAACCAAATATGAATGAACCAGAAGAAAATGATCTAAAAAATAACCTCAAGAGAATGTTTGAAATTCTTAAAGATGAAATGAGAAATTACCTTAAAGAAATGGAGGAAAAAAAACAAACAAAAATTTGGAAGATATCAGCAAATCACTTAAAGAAAACCAAGAAAAAGAATTCAAACATATAAAAGAAACTATTCAGGACTTGAAAACTGAGAAAGAAAAAATAAAGAAAACACAAGCTGAAGGAATTATAGAAACAGAAATCATAAGAAAAAGATCAGGAACCACAAATGCAAGCATGAACAACAGAATACAAGAAATGGAAGAGAGAATCTCAAGTGTTGAAGATAAAATAGAGGAAATAGACTCATTAGTTAAAGAAAACATTAACTCTAACAAAAGCTTAACCCAAAATATCCATGAAATATGGGACACTATAAAAAGGCCAAATCTTAGAATAATAGATATAGAAGAAGGAGAAGAAATTCAACTCAAAGGCACAGAAAATTTATTTAACAAAATCATAGAAGAAAACTTTCCCTACCTAAAGAAAGATATGCCTATGAAGATACAAGAAGCTTACAGAAACCAAATAGACTGGATCCAAAAAAAGTCCTCTTGCCACATAATAATCAAAACACTAAACATACAGAGTAAAGAAAGAATATTAAGAGCTGCAAAGGAAAAAGGCCAAGTAACATATAAAGGTAGACCTATCAGAATTACGCCTGACTTCTCAGTGGAGACAATGAAAGCCAGAAGGTCATGGTCAAGCATTATGCAGACTTTAAGAGACCACAGATGCCAGCCCAGACTACTATACCCAGCAAAACTGTTGATCACCATAGAAGGACAAAACAAGATATTCCATGACAAATCTAGATTTCACCAATACCTAGCCACAAAGCCATCCCTACACAAAATACTAGAAGGAAAACTCCAACCCAAGGAAGATGGCTACACCAACAAAAACAGAGACAATTGATGATCTCATTACAGCAAATTCCAAAGAAGAAAAAAAATGCACAAATTAACATCTCCAACAATGAAAACTAAATTAACAGGAGATAGCAACCACTGGTCATTAATATCCCTTAATGTAAAAGGACTCAACTCACCCATAAAAAGGCACAGGCTAACAGATCGGATACGAAAACAGAACCCATCCCTCTTCTGCATATAAGAAACGCATCTCAACCTCAAAGACAGACATTGTCTCAAAATAAAAGGTTGGGAAAAAATATACCAATCAAATGAACCTAAGAAACAAGCAGGTGTAGCTATCCTAATATCTAACAAAATAGACTTCAAGCCAAAATCAATCAAAAGAGACAAAGAAGGACATTTCATATTAGTCACAGGAAAAAAATCCATCAAGAGGAAATTTCAATACTGAACATCTATGCCCCAAATACAAGGGCACCCTCACATGTCAAAGAAACACTTCTAAAGCTTAAATCATATATTAAACCCTACACCCTAATAGTGGAAGACTTCAACACTTCCCTCTCACCACTTGACAGGTCTATCAGAAAAAGAATGAACAGAGAAGAGAACTAACAGATGTTATGACTCAAATGAACTTAACAGACACCTATAGAATATTCCATCCAAACAGAAAAGAATATAACTTCTTTGGAACACCTCATGGAACCTTCTCAAAAATTGACCACATACTCGGTAACAAAACAAACCACAACAAATACAAAAAAATTGGAATAACCCAATGTACCTTATCAGATCACCATGCTTTTAAACTAGAAGTCAACAGCAATACCAATTCCAGAAAGCCCACAAACACATGGAAATTAAATAATGCTCACCTGAATCATCAATGGGTCAAGGAAGAAATAAAGGGGGAAATTAAAGACTTCCTAAAATTTAATGAAAATGACCACACAACATACCCAAATTTATGGGACACAATGAAAGCAGTGTTAAGAGGAAAGTTCATAGTACTAAATGCCTACATAAAGAAGCTGGAAAAATCCCACGCTAGTGAATTAACAGAACATTTGAAAACTTCAGAACAAAAAGAAGCAAACTCACCTAAGAGAAGGAGATGGCAGGAAATAATCAAATTGAGAGCTCAAATCAACAAAAAAGAAACAAAGAAAACAATACAAAGAATCAATAGGACAAAGAATCAAAGTTGGTTCTTTGAGAAAATCAACAAAATAGACAAACCTTTATCCAAACTAACCAAAAGGTAGAGAGAGAATATCCAAATTAACAAAATCAGAAATGAAAAGGGGGTCATAACAACAAACACAGAGGAAATCCAGAGAATCATCAGGTCATATTTAAAAAAACCTATACTCCACAAAATTGGAAAACTTAAAGGAAACGGGCAACTTTCTGGATAAATATCACTTACTAAAATTAAATCAAGATCAAATGAGCAAATTAAACAGACCTATAACAGCTAAAGAAATATAAACAGTCACAAAAGTCTCTGAATCAAAAAAAACCCAGGACCAGATAGTTTCAGCTCAGAATTCTACAAGGTTTTCAAAGAAGAATACCAATACTCCTCAAATTATTCCACACAACAGAAACAGAAGGAACATTGTCAAACTCTTTTTATGAGGCTACAATTACCCTGATACCCAAACCACAGAAAGACAATACTAAGAAAGAGAATTACAGACCAATCTCACTCATGAACATTGATGCAAAAATACTAAATAAAATACTAGCAAATCCAATCCAAGAACACATCAGAACCGTTATCCACCATGACCAAGTCGGCTTCATCCCACAGATGCAGGGATGGGTCAACATATGAAAATCTGTCAACGTAATCCACCATATAAACAAACTGAAAAATAAAAACTACATAATCATCTCATTAGATGCTGAAAAAGCTTTCGACAAAATACAACATCCCTTCATGATAAAGGTCTTGGAGAGAGCAGGGATACAAGGAACATACCTAAACATAATTAAGGCAATATACAGAAAACCAACAGCCAACATCAAACTTAATGGAGAGAAACTCCCAGTGATCCCACTGAAATCAGGAACAAGACAAGGTTGTCCACTCTCTCCATACCTATTCAATATGAGGTCCTAGATAGAGCAAAAAGACACCAAAGGAGATCAAGAGGATACAAATGGGAAAAGAAGAGGTCAAACTCTCACTGTTTGCTGATGATATGATAGTTTACATAAATGATCCCAAAATTTCTACCAAGGAACTTCTACAACTCCTAAACACTTTCAGCAATGTAGCAGGATACAAGATTAACTCAAAAAAAAAAATAGTAGCCCTCCTAGTCACCAATGATAAAAGGGCTTGGGAAGAAATCAGAGAATCAACACCCTTCACAATAGCCACAAATAGCATAAAATATCTTGGAGTAACTCTACCCAAGCAAGTGGAAGACTTGTATGACAAGAACTTTAAATCTTTGAAGAAAGAAATTGAAAAAAGACAACAGAAAGTAGAAAGTCCTCCCATGCTCTTGGGTAGGCAGAATTAATACAGTAAAAATGGCAATCTTACTGAAAGAAATCTACAGATTCAATGCAATGCCCATCAAAATCCCAGCAAAATTCTTCAAAGACCTCGAAAGAATGGTACTCAACTTCATTTGGAAAAGCAAAAAACCCAGGATAGCCAAACAATCCTGGGTAATAAAAGTACTTCTGGAGGCATCACAATCCCTGACTTCAAACTCTACTACAGAGCTACAGTACTGAAAACAGCCTGGTACTGGCATAAGAACAGACAG